>VXBJ01001742.1:199215-261166 GCA_013400055.1 Nycticryphes semicollaris
TCTTAAGAGTCACTGCTTGGGATCTGCACTCGTACCCATCATACTGTTCTGTCTTATACAGTAGGGGATGACCCACATACACAGCGCAGACCAAAACCCATTAGGAATGCATGACTCACATGACAATTCAAGGTTCTTGTGCTGTCGCATCAATCCAACAGGTGACACAAGGCAGAAATATTTTAATGTATAAAATAGCTACGCTACAAATACTCGTACACATTTTAGTACCATCAGAGCAGTACAGCTCTCTAGTAGAGATGTGGCTGTATTTGCATAAAAGTTGTAGCTCATTAAGAAGTAACTACAGGCTACGCTGATACAAATGGCTTTTATGCAAGTGAACCCACGTAAGAGCTTTTAGTAGTATATTCTGGCAACAAATCCCCAAGCTACAAGTTTAACAAGCCAAATTATGCACTTGACTTGCCTTTAGTGGCAGAATAAACCCTCCAAAGTGATAAAGATTAAAACACTACTTTAAGTAAAATTTGAACCATTCTTTAAACAGCAAGAGCTTGTCTTAATTTGTCTGTGCCACTATAAAATAATCATAATCCTGAGAGTAGTATGTTCACTACTGTATATTTTATTCTGACATTAATAGGATAGAGGTATGCAAAAAATTATTCAACATAAAGCATGTTCTCCTGCAGGCTAAGAAGTTATACACCTGACATTAGTAATTCCTTTTATTGTACAAACTTTCCAAACCCCTGTCTTTTTTGTTCACAGGTATGCTTAATATTTACTCCAATAAATTCAACACTAAATACAAGTGTACTTAGTACATAAATAATGGAAAATCTTGGAAAACACTTCAAATTGTTCTAATAAAAAAAGGTCTGGTGACACTTGCTTTTTCCGTTTCAGTAGCTCACTGTAACTTGCAGCACCTAGTAAGCCATTATACTTTGATTACTGGCAGCATCAGAATTTTCAGCTTCACCAAGCTACTGTGTTTGCAGAATGCAGGGCATAACGCTGCTGGGTTTACATTTCTCCTCTGCCGCCTCTTCCTGTGCTGCGGGAGCAGTCTCTGCAAGTGATGCAAAAGGTTAAACCCACCCACATCACAGAAACCCGTTCATCCAGGGTGGTGGCAGAGGGCCCAGCATGACACTAGAAGGCAGATGCAAGACCATTTCCTTCCCTGTTACATGCTCCGTGCGTCACAGCCACCCTGGTTTCCTCTGTCCCCTCGCTCACCGCAGGGCACACAGCCCAGCTCCCCGCACAGCCGGGCACTACATCCTGGATATGCTATAGTCATCCTTAAGGTGATGTAACTGGAATGAGTGGACAAATACCTCATCTTCACTCTCTACAACTACTTGAAAGGCCATTGTAGAGAGGTTGGTGCTGGTCTCTTCTCACAGGGAATTAGCGATAGAAGGAGAGGGAATGGCTTCAAGCTGCACCAGGGTAGGTTTAGACTGGACATGAGGAAAGACTTTTTCCCAGCAAGAGTGGTCAGACCCTGGAATGGGCTGCCCAGGGAGGGGGTTGAGCCCCCACCCCTGAATGTGTTTCAGAGTGGTTGAGATGTGGTGTTGGGGGATGTGGTGTAGGGGAGACCTTTGTAGAGTGGGGCTGATGGTTGGACTCGATGATCCCAAGGGTCTTTTCCAACCTGAGTGATTCTATGAAAGCACACACTGATCACAGCTACAGCTGATACAAGCTAAGCCTCTGAAAAAGATCACTATTATTTTTTTACTGCATAACTTCAGCTCAAGAACTGATGGCAGTCCATTCAGCCAAGGCTGTACAAGCAGAATAAAAACCCTGTGTCCCCGTTTGTCACACCTGCGCTAAGAAATAAAAGCTTTAAAATTGAATTAATCATTAAATCCAGATGCTTGTACTCAAACACTGCTAAACTGGACTAGAATCTGTTTTCTTTACAACACAGAAAGAAAACTAGCCTCAAACATACCATTATGACGTATATTGTTAAACCTTATGAGAGGATCAGGTGAGTGTAAACGTTGTACCGTTCAGCTTCCTTAACCAGTTGAGAAATCAGAAAAGCAACAACTACTGCAGAGACCAACGTCAAACGGGGCAGGGTGAGGTCAGTACAACAACAACAAAAAAAAAAAAAACCAAAAAAAACACCTAACCCAGACTGTGATAGATCAATCCGGCCTCTAGAGCTACGATCCAATATGGGAACCCATGCTTTCATACTCACACCCAGCCACCCCAACCGCTATGGAAATTACCAAGCTGTCCTGAAAATCTAGCCCAGTACTTTCATCACTAACAGCCAAGACCAAAAAAGGAAGTGATTTTCCAATAATAAATAGAATGCACTTAACTTGTGCTCATACACCATTGTTTAAACTGTGAAATACTGTTTGGTGCCCCCAGTTGCACGAAGCAAAACCTGTTTTTTCCTACCTATATGGCTGTGATAGGGAGCTGCATTGCAGTAAAAATATATTTGAAATCACTAATATTTATTACACTAAAAGCCATAGCAAAACTATTTCCCTTTTTTGCAGAATCAGCACTTTGATTGTCAAATTCAAAGAAAAAAAATTGCAGGAAGTTAAGGGTGGATCTGCTCTCTGCTGTTGCATACAAAGGGCCAACTGAGAAATAAGCACCACTGAATTAGCTGGAAACTTGGATGTGGAATAGGCGTTTTGGTTCGGAAGAATAAAAAGTTGCAGCTCCTTCAAGACCTCACCCATCACTTTAAAACAAAAACTCATCTTTGTCCCCCATCTGTTCAGCAAAAGTGAAGTTTCCTTAAGCTGTACAAGGCAATGCAATGACAGCCCTGAGCGAAGCCTACGGCGGGTGGTCTGTAAGGCAGCATCTCCACAGCAGAGATACCGAAGACCTGGAAGTTCTTAGTTGATTCCAGCCATATCCCTAACTCCAGTCCTACATTAATAACCAACTCCCGATTTAATTTTAACTTCTTGCCCTATTTTTCAAAGTAATTTTCAGAAGCATTAAGGACACACAAATGTCAATAATGGTTTGGAAAACAAATGATGCATTCCTGAAAATGTAATCCTTACGCTTGGCATTACCCGTCCATCTCTTAACATCAAACGTCTTAAGAAAAAAGAAGTTTTTTAGGAGGCGAACATGTTGCATTTCCACAGTGGGATGATCGATTGTTTACAAACAGAAGAAAAGATCACCAGCTGGAACAAATCAGAGATAAACCGTTTTCTACCTGCTTAGTTTCAACATCATCGACATCCTATCACGCTTTATCTGCCGTACAGGTCTCCATCACGCTGTAGGACTGCACTCATCAAGAGCTTTTTGGAACAAAGCCAAACCTACCGTACTACCACGCTACTTTCCTACTAGGTTATGATGTTTCTGCTCCATTTAAATATTACTGTGAACCACATTCAAGCCTTGCTTAAGCATGCAAATTATCAAACAAAACATGAAAAACCCAAGTTATTTAACACTCTTTGCTCTATGGTATAGCTTTAAACTCTTGTGAAATTGCTAACACACAAAGCAAAATCCGTACACATTCGTGAACTACTGCAAACCTGTTTCTAAGTTCAAAAATATTTGACCCTGAGATGCCTTTACATAAAAAAAAGTCCCACTTGAAAGTTTTAATTGTGCTTGGAGTTCACGGATGTGGGTAAGCCACTGCTCATTAAGCTTTCCAGAACTCCATGAACCCCTCTGTCAGGCATTTTTGAACATAAAGATAAATATTGACTATCTCGTGAAACTTGCATTCTCCTCCAGAAGAGAAAAAAGGATCAAACACAAAAGGAAGCCACCAACTGTTATTCTTCTTGCGTGGTATCTGCTTAATCCCACACAAACTAGCTGAATCTACCATAATTAACCAAATTGTGACTTTGGATCTATCGCTCAGTGGAAAAATCATCAGGACTTCACTATTAATTATGCGTTTTTAGATAACGTGAAGGGAGAGGAAATAGCGACAAAAAGGCCAGGAAAGAGTCAAGGATCCTTTTATTTAAAGACAACAAGTACTTGTGAGCCATTAACAGCAGGGGGCTGGGGGAATACCCATCAGCCTTTTCTTGTTTCATCCATTCTTAAGTAATAAGGTCTTACCCTCTGTCTAGTTTTTGCCTTTACTAACACAACCAGACGGCAGGCATTGCATACACCCACTTTCAGATTGCAACCTCAATTATTAGTCCACTTCTGGCACAGCAACAACCAACTCTGACACTCGGGTAGAATTTGCTGCTCTGCAAGTAGACAAAACAGATGCTCTAAGCCAGAGAGATTCAAACCATGACCCACCTGGAAAATTCATCCTCCCTGCAATCTACCCCTACCAGCTTTTTATCAGTAAGAAGTACCCTATCGAGGTACAATCAGTGTTGTGTTGTCATCTTCACGTATCAGATTTATGGAAAAGGCCCAGCCGTGTTACCAGGTCCTTCAACAACCTACGTGCTCATCTCCACCAAACCTGTTTGGATCTACTTCCAAACTGAGCACCTGCAATAAATGCTGATTTCTAGCATGAACTGTTATCAAATACTAATTAACCTTTAATATAGGAAGATTTAGTAAGTAGATAAGGACGACTTTTAAACCTGTTAGATAAATCTAAGAGGCACTTGTAACAGCACAGAAAAGCCCGCGTTACAGAACTCTAAGGCGTTAATTATTGTTCTCCCATCAGGTGGTGCAGAGAGATAAGCCTAAGAACTAGAAATCACCTGTGAACTACAAATCACCTGTGAAAACTGCGAGATTTACCCAACACAAAGAGTTCCCGATAGCCTGCAGAGCTATCGGGAGCTAGCAGGGGGTTTCAGGAAGCAATAGAGACACCGCAGACAACGGCCGAACAGAATCTCCATGCTTGGTTCACACTGTTACTCTTCTAAACTGAGAGAGTTCAGTCTTACCACAGAGCCCGCTCCTTTCTGCAGGAGTCTCCTCATATACCACTCCGAGCTCACGGTCTCCTTTCTAATTACCATCTGGAAGCAGAGCCTCCTCTTGTCTTTGGGGAAGGAAAAATGGCAGGTCAGATGGAGTCATGCTTTCGGCTGGATATAATACTCACAGGCTGTGAGACTAAAGAACCCAAAGCAGTGATTTAACAGACATGAACTCAGCTGTGCTACTTACAGTCCTTGAAAATTACATGTATAAATATTTGTGTAATTAATCCAACCTTAAAACCATTCAGACATTTTAACTTATACAGCACAGTGAAACTTCCAGTGTATGAGAAGTGCTTCATGATCAAACTACAATCCCATTTCAGACATGGTTCAGACCTGGATATCCTGTAGGATTAGTTTTAATATACACTTTTCCCACTTACTCCAACATCAAAAGAGTCAGTTCTCTTATTTGCTCATTTTCTTCATGTACCTGTCACTGTGCTCTGCACTTACCAAACAATTAAATTTACCTTTTTTGTTTTTTACTCTTGGCCAGAGAGATATCAAGTCCACCAGAACACATACACAGGTATTTTAAGGCTTATATTACTACACCCATAATAGCATATTTTAATAATTCATCACTTACACAGGAGATAACCTTAAAGAAGTAAACATTAACTCTTTTTAAAAGCAGTTTTCCAACTGTTATGCTCTCTTTGTACTCTCTTACTCCCACCGCACTCTCTGGGGCATATATTCTGAAATTTCACGCATACCATAAAGCATCTTTGGAATGTTCCAGTGTAATTGTTTAGAGAAACATTTAATGGATGAGTAAGCATCAAGAGGCCAGGGCTGAGGGAAAAGAAAAGTTTGACACGCTGGAAGCATTTTGGATTGAATGATCTCCTCAGCGTGAGGACTGGGGATGGACATTTGATCCAAAAATCTGGTCGGTCCTGACTCGAGCGATACAGAACCCACCCCCAGGCCTGTGAGGCCACCCAGCCACCCCCACACACCCCACAGCTGCCACCCGCCTCTTTCCAGAGGGGCTGTAGTCACTCTGCAGTGCAGCACGCGAGCACTACAGGATCTTACTTGATTAATAACAGGAATATTACAATAGGGGATTACATGATCTTGACAAATAGCTTCCCCCTCCCCCCTCCCCCAAATTGGTTCCTTGGTTTCCCGATTTAGAGCATAAATAATTTGCATGTGGATGATACAGAAACACAACAGCAGTAACTGGAACAGCTAAAAAAAGCTGAACATTCTTTCACTACAGGAAACTGTTGCAGACAATATGCTGTAAATTAAAGCCAATTTTCCTGAATGCCCTGAAGGACTGTGCCTCCCCAGAGATTCTACAAATCCATTAGCAAAGGCCCATCGTAAGTTTCTTTATTTACTGCAGAGAGTTTAAAAAAAGGCACATCCAAAATAAAACGTAGGGTGTATTGGGGGCAGCGGAGAGGGACAAATGAGGCCCAAGCTTACCTAATTGATTCATATCCTGATTATTAGAGAACAGCTGAGATGGGGTTTACTCCCAATTCCTCCTCCCCGCCCCATTTTCTTAAGTCCAGGAAAAGCAAATTAATTTCCTCCCTACCTGAATTTCTGATCCAGGGAATGGATGCTGAGGCACAAGAGGTGCCATGTGCTGACACATGCTGCTCTGGAAATGGAGGAGCTCCTTTAGCTCCAGAGGCAGAAAAGCCCAGCTCCCTACAGGCTGCTGCCACAGCTGGAACTCATCTTATAATTGGGCACCCAAACTCTCTGTCCCACTGCCTTCTGTAGTGCTCAACAATATGAATCACAGCTGGTGCGGCACAATCTCTCCTCGCTTAGTACTTCCCCACAACTTTGAGAAACTTAGTGTCTTTGACGGCTTTCTATTTCGGCAGTAAACTTGGTAGAGATCAGGTAACAAGTTAAAAAACAATAATTGGGAATGCATAAATAGTGTGAGTCTGTAAATCTCATCTGTTAATAAACTCACAGACAAGTAGCAAAAGCTCTGCTATGCAGCCTTCTAGTTCCAAACCAAAACAGAAGCAGTCAGTACCTAGCCTCAGAGGAGAGGGAAATCATTCTCAAGAAAGATTTTTCTTTCCCTTTTGTATTTAAATACGCCTTTTAATGAGGAAACCCTAAACTAATTATTAGAACATGAAAGCATATGCATTTAACCACAGAGGGCAGTGAGAAATGTAAGGCTGGCTCCGAAATTGAAGCTGAAAGCTTCATTCTCAGTGTGAAGTCATCATTATACAATGGTCACACGCACCATAAACTTGTCTCTTACTGAAAAGACTGGCCTCTAACCATAAGCCTTAGTAACTTATCACATACTGCTAATGACTGAAAAAATCCATCTAAATAAACTTCTTCCTCCATTTTTCTGCTGCAATTTCAGTCACAGCTGAAACAAGAATACCTGTGTAAGAAGNTGTCACAGTTGCCCTGCTCAAATGTTAAATAGTTACAGACTTTCAAAGGTCTCTAGAAAACTAACATTGAGAACTGTCTTCCCAATGGCTTCAGTCTGGGGAATATCTGAATCATTTCAGCTGAAGGAACGTCATCCAAAGGCAGACATGTAGGACACAGAAATTCAATAAAAAAGTTGAAGTTTCGCAAACCAGACAATCAGACCAACAGTGCCATCACCTATAATACTGCACATTACTTAAAATTTGTGTAAAATAAGGAAAATAAAATCTGTATTCTGATTTGTCTCATTCAGGGTAGAACAACATAGACACTCCGTTTTGATTTATTCACTGAAGTACTAGATATTCGAGCAGCATTTTCTTCTCTAAAATTGTTCTGTAGATATATGGGTTAAACATGAATCATAATATCCTGAACAGCTATTGCCATAATAAATAGCTTTCAATATGCATCAAAACCAGACTATTAGAGGGATTTTATGTTATCTGTGTCACGGTTTAGCCTCAGACAGCAACGAGGACCCACATGGCAGTCTCGCTCTCTCAAGACTCCTTACCCCCCCAGCCATGAGGGGAGAATCAGATGAAAAAGGCAAAACTTCTGAGTAAAAAAGGCAGTTTAACAGAACAGCAAAGGCAACAGGAGAGCAGTAGCAGTAACACAGGCAGAGGAACACACAAACACAATTAGGAAAGCACCGCCCCCCCAACCACGCGCCCCTCTAGATGCTGGGGGGAACTCACCCTGTCCCCATCAGAGCCAGGACCATCAGTAACTGCACAGACGTGTATCGATCCAAAGTCATACCAACAGTAAACTGTTGGCTCTACCAATCTCTGGTTAGAGAAGGACGAAGGCAAGGAGAAGCCCAGGAGAAGAGCTGGACACATCCACAAGGAACGTAATCACCCCCATTGAGTACAGCACATTTAGATCTTGCTGTTTACAGAGCTTGAACCCCCCCAGATGTAAGAAGCCAGGCTGGAATTCTGCACCTGNTTCTTTCCCTTTTGTATTTAAATACGCCTTTTAATGAGGAAACCCTAAACTAATTATTAGAACATGAAAGCATATGCATTTAACCACAGAGGGCAGTGAGAAATGTAAGGCTGGCTCCGAAATTGAAGCTGAAAGCTTCATTCTCAGTGTGAAGTCATCATTATACAATGGTCACACGCACCATAAACTTGTCTCTTACTGAAAAGACTGGCCTCTAACCATAAGCCTTAGTAACTTATCACATACTGCTAATGACTGAAAAAATCCATCTAAATAAACTTCTTCCTCCATTTTTCTGCTGCAATTTCAGTCACAGCTGAAACAAGAATACCTGTGTAAGAAGCTGTTCTTCAGTCAGATTATTGATCCAGCGAGTGTACCGCTCAGTAGACTCTGGTGGATCTCTTCTGACTTGGCAACCTATAATCTAAAGCAAAATAAGATAATCACAGAGTGTAAACTGCTGTACACCCACAGGGCAACAAAATCATAAAATAAGCATTCAAACCATGGGAACTCCAAAAATTAAGGTTATCTATACAGTCCTTATTAGCCCTCTTCATAATATAATATAATATAATATAATATAATATAACATAATATAATGTCACAGTTGCCCTGCTCAAATGTTAAATAGTTACAGACTTTCAAAGGTCTCTAGAAAACTAACATTGAGAACTGTCTTCCCAATGGCTTCAGTCTGGGGAATATCTGAATCATTTCAGCTGAAGGAACGTCATCCAAAGGCAGACATGTAGGACACAGAAATTCAATAAAAAAGTTGAAGTTTCGCAAACCAGACAATCAGACCAACAGTGCCATCACCTATANCAGTCTCGCTCTCTCAAGACTCCTTACCCCCCCAGCCATGAGGGGAGAATCAGATGAAAAAGGCAAAACTTCTGAGTAAAAAAGGCAGTTTAACAGAACAGCAAAGGCAACAGGAGAGCAGTAGCAGTAACACAGGCAGAGGAACACACAAACACAATTAGGAAAGCACCGCCCCCCCAACCACGCGCCCCTCTAGATGCTGGGGGGAACTCACCCTGTCCCCATCAGAGCCAGGACCATCAGTAACTGCACAGACGTGTATCGATCCAAAGTCATACCAACAGTAAACTGTTGGCTCTACCAATCTCTGGTTAGAGAAGGACGAAGGCAAGGAGAAGCCCAGGAGAAGAGCTGGACACATCCACAAGGAACGTAATCACCCCCATTGAGTACAGCACATTTAGATCTTGCTGTTTACAGAGCTTGAACCCCCCCAGATGTAAGAAGCCAGGCTGGAATTCTGCACCTGAAGTCATGAAAACTTTTCATGTGGGAACAAAAGCACCAGGGAGAGATCTTGCCAGGGGAACTGCCGGCAATGAAACATCACAATTTAAAGTTTGATTAAATAAAATCAAAATAACAAACAAGGAAAAAAAAAGAAAGAAATTGTAATTTGCTTATCCTATAAGAGTAGAACAGAGTGTCCCAGAACTGTGAAATCCTTTCCTCAATGACAGCTATGGACAACTTCAAGCCTTACACTAACTTCCTCCCGATTCACAGTTAAGTAATACTACAGCATTTTCAGAAGGTTAACCCTAAATTCTTATAAAGTGAATATAAATTAGAAGAGTTCACAGATGTGTTTTTAAAGGGGACACTCCACAGAAAAACTGCACACAAGTTGCATCAGGTGCACATATATTCTGTTCTGTGAAGACAATCTCTATTTTAGAATGGAAGTGCTTACAGAACTGGTTTTGGCATTGGTTATCCAAGTCAGACTACCTTCCCTTGCACCTCTGGGGATTTTATAATTTAAAAAGACACTTTACAAATCTATACACCTAAGTCAGAATGGAAAAATCACAAAGCACTCTTTTCTCAAAAGGAATTCTCTAACACCCCAAGGTGGAAACTTGGTTTCTTTACTCAGATAGGCACTACTCATCATGAAGGCAGAATCACAACCAGCTTTCACAAGGGAAGAGATAGAAAGGAGAACTGCAAATTTGTTTTCCTGAAAACCTGGTTTTCCGTTAAGGCCAAGTAGTACGTGTAGGCATCTCTTTCTATGCAATTGGAAATTTTAATGAGAAGCAGAGGCCAGAGTTTCATATTTTATATAAATTTCTGACCAGTCTGACCAGTTTCATAAAAGCTGTTGATAGCTTAAGCAACCTTAAAAAAAAACCATGCTGAATCCAGATGCTCAGCTAAAGGACTGTAACTCCCCCAAGTCCATAAAACAATTGGTTCGTATCTCAGCTCCTTATGCTTCCAGAGAAAACTGAATGGATTCGATCAATTATCTGTACATACATCCAAGGAGAGGTGAAGGCAGAGAGAATAATTGTTATTAAATGGGATCCTGATGGCTCTTTTCTATACCATACATCACTTTGTGCAATTTCTAGAGTTTGACTTAGATTCTTAGCCAAAATGTCCTCCTCCTTCCATACAGCCATACAAATAATTCCATTGCACGTTCTGAATTACTTCTCTGAATTTTGGTTTGTAACAATGATTCTGCACTTACTGTACTGGCCTGTCTTACTGGTTTTGAAATACTTCAGATACTTTTAGCCCTTGGGAATGGAAAACACCATAATTAGGAAAAAATACTCATCAAATAAACAAACTATTTAGGAATTACTGTTGTTGCAGTGATG
The DNA here is from genome assembly GCA_013400055.1 of Nycticryphes semicollaris. Taxonomy (NCBI): domain Eukaryota; kingdom Metazoa; phylum Chordata; class Aves; order Charadriiformes; family Rostratulidae; genus Nycticryphes; species Nycticryphes semicollaris. The sequence goes on from VXBJ01001742.1 coordinate 210,227, forward strand.
TAAGTCCTGAACAGAACAAACGATGCTGTAATTTTCAGCAGAATCCCTGGAAGTGTAACTTTCCAAACCCCTTCAGCAAGTGACCTGCCTAACAGCAAGACACAGAAAGAGGACAATCTAGAGCCTTATATACAAACACACTAATAATAAAAAATACCCCACATTAGATTTTTTTTAATATACATTTTTTGTACAAAGCGATTTTGTTTTCTACAGCAAAGCTCAGCCTAATGTTTAGAACAACAGTAAAACCAGTAGAAGATATTAATCTAGAAAAACACGTACAGAAATTCAGCAGAAATTAATAGGACTGGCCTCTGAGTTTTAAGAGTCAGATGCTAGAGTAGCTCAGTGTTTCAAGATTCAAAGTATGTTTTTTACCCAGTCAAATGAAAACTCAGAATAATCACAGAAAGGCAACCCTTCTGTTGTAACTTGAAGTCCCTTTAGCCTCACACTGAACTCCTGAAGGTTCATGGCATCCAGTCTCAGTGTGGTTTAACTAGAATTGATGGCAAGGGGTTTGAACAAGAAGCTCTCTCCAGAGCATTGGATTTCAATTCCAAGACTAGACAGGACATAACTGATGGCTCTTGGCCCTTGAATTTTCAGAATAAGAGTCCAAACCACTCCATTCTGCAATCACTAACAAAGGCAGAAGAAAGTGTTATGGGACCTACTCCAATATTAATGAACACTCAAAAGGAAGAACAGTAGAACCATTGGCTGAGAATTAATCACAGCATCTTCATGCTTAGAAGGGACCTGTGAGATCATCGAGTCCAACCATAGACAAACTAACAAAAAAAAAAAAAANCCTCACCAGGTTGGTAGTTCTCCTCTGGACATGCTCCAGCACCTCAATGTCCTTCTTCTAGTGAGGGGCCCAATGTGAGAATGTGAGAAAGAAAAGCTGCTTGCTGGGAAAAATCAAGACAATTCAAAATATAACTTGGAAAAACAACATCATGTGGGATTCCACATGGTTAGTGATGTCCTCATTTCTCTAAATAATATTTAGTATATCATACCTTCTCCCCCATACCTTTGGCTTGTTGTACGCTTTTCTAGTTTGAGCTCTAGAAGGCAGACATTATTGATTAATAAAATGGCTTCAATGGAGTTAACATAAAGATGAAGTTATGATTTCACTCTGATTTCTTCTTCCTTACATGCCAAATATGTTCATTGTCTAGACAATAAAATATTATAGTATGTACTTAGCAATCCTACACTTGTTTCATATATGGAATTAAAGGAAGGCAGAGGAAAAGAGCGGCTTACGTTAAGTCAAACTTTACTAAAATGTCCCCAGTATTAGCTGCCTTAAGTTTGCTTTTTCTTAAAATTACCTAAACACTTTTGTTGTTATGTAGATAGTGTGTTTATCTCCAGAAGGCCTTCTAATTATTCCTAAAATCTATGCTCTCACAAGCAAACCGACTTGCTGTCTTCACTCTTTCTCCTCATCCAGAAAACCAAAACTACAACAACTACCTGGCAACTCCTTTCTTTAAAAGCAAAGGAACACAAATCCATAGCTGATGTTCTTAGTGGTCTTTCATAAGATTTCTGTGCTCCCTGCAGAAGATGGGATTGTAAAACATCGTTTAACCACATTCTTTCGTTATAACGATATTACAGCAAAATACATTTTACAATACAAATGCACGTTATTATGAATGGCTGCATTTTGATCTTGCCACACATCGGGAAAAAAATCTACAGGCTAATAAGAAAGCTGGCACTTCGTAAGAAGTGCAACGTTCACACTTCCCTCTGCCCCAACAAACCAGCTAAAGGTTTTGTGCAGACTTCCTGCTCGCTTTTCTTTTTCACAACCACTCTAGATTGCTTTTAGCACCGTCTTTAAGAGCTATGTTCTCCAGACTTGGAGAACTTGTAATTGTCATTATGCAATCAAATTTATCTCTAGACCCACGACCGGGATCCCTGACTTCCACCAAGATAAACATGGCCAGCACAGAGTAACTCAAGCAGAGCTCACTTACCCAGCTTCTTTCCCCCAATCGCAGTCAGGACGATATAGGGCACAAACAGCTTCCCCTAGTTCCCCAGCGTAAGGTATGGCATCAGAAGCCACCACACAACGCTTCCCATCTCCTCCACATCTCACACAGCGTTTATAGTCACTTCACTGAATATTTCCTTAGAGATTTTATAGATTTTATAAATATATTTTTTTTTATCTCTGTAGATTTCCTGTGAGGGTGGTGAGAGCCTGGCCCAGGTTGCCCAGAGAAGCTGTGGCTGCCCCATCCCTGGAGGGGTTCAAGGCCAGGTTGGAGGGGGCTTGGAGCAACCTGGGCTGGTGGGAGGTGTCCCTGCCCAGGGCAGGGGGTGGCACTGGGGAGGCCTTTGAGGTCCCTTCTAACCCAAACCAGTCTATGATTCTGTGATTTTAAATTGAAGTGAAAGGTTTTCCACTGTTGCCTCTTCTGTAAGTTTTAAAATACTTTGATAAAATTCTTTCTGGCCTATTTTACACCCATTCACCCTTCCCATGTTAGAAATGCTCTCTTTAACATTTTGAGACCCTTTTCCACACAAAAATGGAGCTCATTCAAGCATCAACTTTTTGATCTAATTAGGCAAGTATATTTTTATATTACAAATGCTACCTGTAAACTGGCATATAGCTGTACCCAGATTGAACTATGTAGTTTATGCAACAAACACAATGCACTTCATATTCCACACGGAAAGTTGCTGTAATGCAGGATTAGTATTACTTCCATAGAAATACAATATAACAATACAATTGAAATAGTACAAATCATAGAAACATAGAAGAGTCAGAGTTGGACAGGACCATCCAGTTCCCACCCCCTGCCCTGGGCAGGGACACCTCCCACCAGACCAAGTTGCTCCAAGTCCCCTCCAGACTGGCCACCTGACCTGGCTGCTGGCTGCTCGGCCGGTGTCTCTATATTCCACCCAGTCTACCCGTCCTTGCTTCCACCCTCTATAGGCCTCCTTTGGGTTTTCAGCTTTTCCAGCACTTTCTTTGTCATCCACGTGGGCCTTCTGGCTATTTTGCCTGACTTCTTCATTTTTGGGATGCACCTCTGCTGAGCTTGGAGGAGGTGATCCTTGGATATTAACCAGCTTTCTTGGGCCCCTCCAGTTCTTTTTCCCCCACCACCCTGCCAGTCAGGTCTCTCAGGAGTCCAAAGTCCACTCTCCTGAAGTCCAGGGTAGTGAGGTTGCTGCACACCCTCCTCGCTGCCCTAAAAATCTCGAATTCTACCATTTCACGACTGCTGCAGCCAAGGCTACCCTTGAGGTTAACATTCCCCACCAGCCCCTGAAAACAAGCAAGGACAAGATCCAGTATAAAAATAGAACAATGTGGTTCTCCATGAAACAGATCCCTTACGTGGGTCACAGTGCACTGGGTTACCCACGGTGTACGAAACACAAGTCTAACGAGCGCATTCAACTCCTTGTTGAACAATACAAAGTTCAGAACTACCCTCACGTTCAGAGTCACCAGGCAGGATTATCACCTACATTACAACATCGTACTGTAAGTATGTACAGTCACTCTCCTATGGGTTACAACACTGTTCCACTGCAATACAAGAGCACTTCACTCAAATATCTGATATGTAGAAAAATCAGCATTTCAGCTCAGCAGCAACACCAGCCATTGCTTCCATAACAGAACTTCTTCCAACTTTTCACTACTGTTTGTTTCTAACTGCAGTATTTGGGTAGAGTTGTGTCTTATTTTCATCAGTTTAGGTTTTTATGTTTTCCACACATACATGGAAAAGGAAGTGGGTGAGAGGAAGCAAAGATTAAATGAGTTGACAGCAATTAAAACCACCACGCTTTCTGCAGGTGTGGTGCTTTTTTATTTTTCAATCAGTACAACTTCACCTAGCCCAGAGAATCTTTCTTATTCAGGAGAAAGCCTATGGGACAGAAGCCTCCTGTTGTACTAAAGAGGAAATGAAGATGAAAAATTAATTGGTCTCCAGTTTTAACTAATTTTTTCCATCCTAGTTTTATAAAAAGAGGAAATTAACAGGCAAAAGCAGAAACTCTGTATGAGGTAGTAGGCACCGAGCACCTACTATAGACATACGTACAATTACTTCATACAATAGATTTTTTTTATGTAGTTTTTTTAATTAACCAACCAATAATGATTCTGAACCAATAATAACCATTATTGAACCAAAATAATAACTGATATCGAGGCCGGTATTGGAAAAGCATAGTTTTTTAAGAAGGAAAAAATCCACAGCTTTCTCGTACTAAATAAATCGCTTCCCTCAACTTAAATGAAAAACAACTATCAAAGGTTAAGTGCAAAAAATTCTACACACAGAAAAAGTGCCAAGTGTTGAGTTTCACGTCAGAAATCTGACTGAATGGTGTAAGCCTCCTAGAAGAGATTGCAACGAGCTACTTAGTGAAGCCTGAGCTAAAAGTATCACCATACCTGATCCTAGGTACCGTTCTGCAAGAAGAAAGACTGCTCAAAGGACAAGCGACACAGGAAGGATCCTCTCTAGGGCACAAAGCCTTTTCCCCAACACGTCTGTGAGTGCCCACCGAGGGGAATCTCCTGCGCTAAAAAGGCCAACATGAGACATTTACCTCATCCTGAATGTAGGAAGAGGTTTTTGTTAATCACACCTACCTCTGCATGTATAAACCAAAGGGAGATGTCACCTGTTCTGTCTCCAAACTCTATTTGTTGCATTAATCTCCACACACACTCACCCTCCATCGATGCCTCACAGACACCTGCGAAGACAGCCTGGAACTCCAAAGAAAACTTGCCAGAAGAGCGAAAATTTTTCTCTTTCTATTCACTCTGTATTGATTTTTTGGGTTTCATCCATGTAATGCTTTAAATATTATTTGGTTGTAAAAACTTCTATGAATTTTTTTTTCTTCCTGGGTACACACAGCTCCCCCCCTTTATTTACATATATATATATATACACATTTGTCTGAGAGATCAGCAGAGCTTTAGGCAGTGGTGCAGCACCTCTAACACGGGCTGTTACAGGCACAGATCCAGAGCATCCCTAGGAAGTTATATTGGAAGTGTCCAAAGGAAAGGCCCCATGAAAAGAGCAGCTCACTGAGACAGCCCAGGATTTCTTCTCGACTTAGGAAATACTGCTTGTAGCATCATTTTTAATTGCACAGCTGTGACTCAGCATTAGCTCCTCCCATCACCCACTTCTCACAGGAAACAGCATTAACAACCTTTCACAAGTCCTTATTTGTAATTTACTCAGAACTTTATTATGCTTATTAGCATGGTTGTAAAACTAAGATTTAACCATTAAAATATCTAAGGACTGGATAAGGTTTTCAGCCAATAGGAACAAGCAGCATTTCACTCATTTTAACTAGATGTGAACAGGTGATTACACTTACATTATTCATTTGTTCCTTCAGCCAACTTAGGGAAAGTTCAACAATATTTGGAATGATGTAATAAAATCTATTTCCATGGCAGGATGCTGGAGCGGGGAAGCAAGATCACATTGAAGAAATCTGTCAGCTCCGTTTCCAGTTCTGCTTCTTACTAATCTTACTTAGAGGAAGTCATTAAAGCTCTATATAGCTAAACCTGTATTTTGTAAAAATACATTGGGATATATATAGAATATTATTGCATGGTCTTCCTTGTGATGGTCCTGTAGGAGAAGCTGTCTATAAAATGCTAACTGTTAAGAAAATTATGCCAATAACAACAATAATAATGATTTTGTTTAGGCTTGACTGAGCTGCCATTTAAGCCAATTCCCCATATGCTACCATTTATTTCATGAGAAGTAACACTAGTTACAAGAATTCACAGTTTCTTTAAAACTCAAGAAAATCCATATGTGGATCATGTGACAAAACTAGAGGGTGGTTAGTCCAAAAAACCACATCACCTGAAAGCTGGAGAGATATTTACAGAAGTTAGCTGTCTGATGAGCAACCTTTACGTTGAGTTCCCAGACAAACACATGCTCATCCCAGTAACTAAAATATCTGCTTTATTCAGTAAGAAATTAGTATGGTACAGCAACAGTTAAATAGGCTAGATATTTCTACCAACAATCAGCATCTGGGATTTTGACTGAAAACAAGAATTAAAATTTATGCTGTTAAAAATACTAAAAGAATTTATTTAAATTACACTGTGTTTTTTCTAGAGGTCCAAGGCCTTTTATTTTTTAATGAAAGAGGAATATGAAATGATTGAAGATACCAGTGGTTGTAAGAAGGATCTTGTGGCCATCATTTACTGTAATCAAAACTCCATTTTTATGTAGTTACAAATCTTTCCAAAACTATACATATTTGGGTAAAAATGGAAAATGTATTTTCTCTCCCTCTTGTTTCCAACAGAGGAAACCCTGTTCTTCAAAACACACAGCACCTGTGAAGTGATTTCCATTAGGTTAAAGATATAAAACACACACTAGTGTATTTAAAACATTTTTTAAAATGTATGAAATATGTTGATAGTGCTGACTCCCCAGAGAATCCTTTAGGTCTGATGAATACCCATTTCCAGAGATGATCTGATCCTGTAGCAATCCATTTTTACAAACACCCATTACACCTTCTACTTGGCACTGGTTCAAGTCCAAAGTCACAATAGGACGTCACATGTCTATTTTCAGCACATAAAAAGAGAGTAATTAAAACCCAAGGAAGTCTGAATTTTCTTTAGTGAATTTATATGGAAATCAAGAAGTCAGGGTGGTGCAGTCAGAATGAGCACAGCTGAGCATCATACCATGTGCACACTGAAAAAGCATGCTGTCATCCAGAGAAAATCACAGAGTAGGAACAAGATGCTTTTAGAAAACTTCATGTAAGTATCACTGAAAAGGTACTGCAGCACATTAAATGAGTTTCAGAAGTCCTTTTTCAAAATAAATGATAAACCAACATCCTGACTCAAACTTGATAAATATGTTACTGCACACACAATCCGAATTTGATGCAAATTAAGTAAGATCTTTGGATCCGGTCAAGATGCTTATACAACCAGTCCTTTGCATAAAGCTTAAGAACAGTCAAAAAGAGCAATATGTTTGCAGATTTTTTATTTTAAAACAAATTTTTCTTGTGTCTGTAGCTCCACAAGTATGATTGGGTTAATAATAGTTGTCACCACAGCAAATACCTGAACACAAGGAGAAGGGTTTCATGTTTTTAATTTTGAAAATTAATTATGCTGAACGCCTATATTACAGTCAGACACTCATTAATATCAAACTCTCGTAATAACAATCGTTTGATGGGTTTATTGGCATGTGGAGGCCATATTAAACATAAATTTAATTACAAAGTGGTGTAAGTTGGGATGTTTCTCATTTGGGATATTTGATTAAATGTACAACAGCCTTAAACTGACATTGTTGACTTTGAAAATGCACTGCGGTTTTTCAGAAATACCAAATTAAAAAGAATCTTTAAGGAAGCTCCCTAATAGAAAGCAAAGACACAGCTGAATTCCAGCAGATCTGGGTAATACACATGGAAAGGCCCAATTAGTGAAAACCATGGTAAGAATAATACTCTCATTGTCAAACAAAGAATTTTCGTATTCTTCGGGCAGAAAAAGAATCATATTTTCTCCTCTTAAATATATTCCACCGTCACCACTTCAGAACAAAACCTTCACACAAATTCTGCTCTAGTTTCTACCCTCCATACGAAAAGAACATTATTGAATTATAAGGAACTTTTAACATCTTCTAATGACAATTGCCTGAAGTCATAAATCTATCTATTTTTGTAAGTATCTACACTGGATAGCCTTAATTTAGAGTTACATTTTCCATAGGAAAATGTTTTCCCTGGAAAAAAATGTTAAAGATTTGTAGTTTGTTTACAGTGGGAGTTTACAGGAATGGAGTATAAAGTAGAGAAGTTCTAATAACAAGAACAGTTAGACTAGTTCATGAAAATACTTCTCCGGACATTTTTTTCTCCTACATGAAAAATAAACTGATTTTGGACAATCAACAATGGTAGGTAATCTCCTCAGGGAAATAATCTCATTTCCCCCTCTGTCCATACCAAAGACGGACCGGAGCCTCCTCAGATCTACTGAGCCCGTTTAGTGGAGCAAATTCCTATGAAGGGGGTTAAGCAAACATGCCAGTATCAAATTCAATTCTCTTTAATAGCTGTTATATGAATTAATGCTTATATTAAAGCTAAACTCTATAGGCAGTGCTTGCTAGAACGTGCCTGGGCAAAACACACTGCTGTGTCTCACACATGCTGAGCAAGGGAGACAGAAGAAGAGCTGATGCAAATTAATAAGGCGAAACAAAGATGACTTCAGTTCTACACGGTGAAGATTTTAATCAAGTTCACGTCCAAAGAAAAGCATTTCTTGCTAAGCTATCCACAACAACTGGAAGACAAAACAACGCAAGGGAGATCGGTAAAACCTGGGCTTCGGCAGCAGGCACAGAATGGGAGATCACCAACAACCTTTAACTTGTTGCACACAGGAAGGACGGAATTTAATGAAGGGGCTTTTCCCTCAGTCCAAATGTTATGTAGTTACATCTAGTGACAGTTTAGCAGGGCTTCAACTATGCTTATTATCTTTGCACACCTGCAAAATTACATACAAGATACTACTTATCTATTTTTGCAGTCCCGACTAAAACACTGTCTAATTTAAGTAGAGGAAAGGTAATAAAATCCCTGGGGAAGAAAGACTCAGACAACAAGATTTCCTTAAAACAGTAGCTGAGGAATGGCAAATGTGCACCCTAGCACTCCTAAATGAAGTCCCTGTTGATTGCATCACACTACTGCAATTAAACAAGACCTGACCATAGAATAGTTTGGGTGGGAAAGGACCTTTAAAGGCCACCTTAGTCCCATCGCTCTGCCAAGAGCACGGACACCTTTGACTGGATCAGATTGCACACAAGTTGTCTCGATTTTGCCAGCTCTAGCTGTACATGCAAAGTTACCTTGTTCATTAGAATAAATCTGTGTCTAAGTGCAATGTAATTACCAGACTTCATAATAACAACTTTGACTCCCAAAAGAAAGTATATAGAGGAAGTATAGCATGCAGCCTGAAATGTAATCTGTTACTTTTGGGACTCCTCTAACATGAGAGTAGTAAGATGATACAGCAAACAAAAGGCTTTAAGATCGTTCAGAGGTGACCAAACTCCGCTGGCACGTGGTATGTAAAATCAGTTACATTCCCAAATTGCTGCTGTTGGCTGCTGATGTATAAGGTACCCTCCCTCTTTTATTTTCCATTTTTATATTTTATCCATGCTCTCTTTCATCAGGAAGCTGCCTGGCCTGGCTGCTTTTTATCCAGCCACAAGATGGATAAAACTATCTTCTGCCTTTATTCCAGACTGGTGGCAATAAGCAGGAACAAAACCCCCTAGGTTAGGTGTGATCCATTGTGGCACGGCTGCTCAGTACAAGGCTACACTGAGAAGTTTCTGCTGTACAAATCAGTGTTCTAGTGGGTAATGCTGCCTGGGAATTCTGTCACAAGAGTTTCTACCCGTGCAGTCTGCACAGCTGGGATGGGATGGAAACAGTCCTCTGGATATTGTTTCACTAGTTGAGTACACAATGTCTTACCTACTCAGTGAAAAAAAACACTTAGGCTACTTACAGGCAGTGCTCTTATTGTACGCAGAACGACCGGCGGTGCACGCTCTGACTTGAAGAGCTGCTCTGATCAGCAGCACAGTACAGGGAATCTGGTCCAGACTACCTAGAATTACCTCCCTCCCTTCGAGGACAAGAGCCAGAGCTAAAATACGGAACTCACTCACAGATGATATAAGAACGTTGATTCACCTTTTTGCACTTGGAACAAACCAAAGCTCAGTATTTGCTAAGCCCTTCTCACAAAACTTTTCTGATGGGTTAACTCTTTAACAAACCCATGTCTCTTGCCAACATAAACATAGCTGAAACATTGTCATTCTTTAGGTAATTTGAAAAAGAATCAGGTCTCACCATGACGGCCACATAAACACTCAGAATGCTGCTCTTAAAAGTTTTTTTCTCCACATTAATATCTATTTCATGTACAACTAAAAGTAATCAGTTTATACCTGTAAGAGAGGATTTATTGCATGTTCTTTCTGTTGTTACTAAGAAAATCAGATTTTCAGATACTGGTGGAAGCTAGAAGTACTGACATCATAAACAACCAATGGAATCTGATCATCTTAGTCACAAAAAAGAGAAGGTGAAATGGTTCAAACTAGTACTCAGTAAGCAATGGGTAAGGAAAAAGTGGGAGGGAGAAAAAAGCCCAGTCTTTCTGAGATGTAACAGCAATGTGGAACAGGTCTAGGCACGTGGAATGGCAGAGGGCACAGTAATTATATCAAAACCTCATCTATTAGACTGTAACTTCCACAATCAAGAAATGTATGTGTTCAAACCAAAATAAAATAAATAATTAAAAAAAACAACCAAAAAATCCCCCAAACATTGAATTTCTAAATTTTCTAAATTTAATTTGTGAGCTTCAGTGGGGGTGGGGTTGATGAAGGGAGATACAAGGCTTTGGCCTAGAGTTGTGCCTTACAGAAAGGCTCAAGCTCAGCCATCTCATTCATTTCTTCCTTTCTCCAATTCATTTGCTGATTGCACAACATCTGTTTACAGCTTTTCCAGAGGCAGATGAACAGGTCTGTGAACCAGCAGCGCCACCGCATTGTTCAAATTCACTCAATCCCATCAACTACCTTAGAGTCACATTAACCATCAAAGATATGCAGAATTTCGTCAGTTGGTTAACACATCCAGATAATGCAATAGGTTACAACACCCTTAGGCATTGCGGCTCTTGATCTAAATCCAAGCTAAAGAATACGCCAAAAATTTGCTTTAGAGATGCAAAACAGCGAGGATTTCTCATTGAAGAAATGCAAATAGTTATACTCAGTGTTCCTCCCGTGCCCAGGTATCCTCTGTGTTTGAGAAAGGGACTGGTGATTTTACAACAAAAACGTGTTGGTTCTGTCACTGGTACAGATTCTTATTCAATTAGTGAAAACAAGAGGAAATAACATTATTTCTTTTGTCCACATTGTGATCACAGCTGTTGGGAAGATGCAGGACACAGCGAGGAAGAGCCCAGCTATTTTCTAAACACCTCTTCTTCAGAAAGAGATATAAAAATCGGAAGCAACATGCTGTTCTTGTGCACAGTCACATCATGGGGGCACAGACGTACTCAAATTAAACAGCGGTGAGGGGAAGAACAAAGCAACACCATGCCCAGCAGACGTGTCCAAAACCAATCAGTATGGCTCTAAGACAGATGAGAATGTCAGAGGGTTTGAGTATGTGTCATTTTAGCTCCCTTCTCTTCTGCAGTCCTTAGGAAAAACTGGAAGAGTATTTCAAGTGCTGCCCCATTCCTGAAAGCCTCCACAACGGCACGGCAGCTTGGCACAGCATGGCCTGGCACCTGTGCATCTCAGGCATGAAGCACTTCCCAGAGAAGCTCTCCAAGAGCACACTCAAACCACATCCAACAGCCTCATCTTGGCATGCCCACGGCAGGTCCTGATGCAAGTACCCTGCAACAAGTCCTTAGGAAAAACTGGAAGAGTATTTCAAGTGCTGCCCCATTCCTGAAAGACAATACCTGCCTGGAGGCAGGTATTGTTAACAATCTCATCTGTCCTTGAAACAAAAAGCTTTGGGACTTCTTAAGGGGTACTACTCTGCTCCAACGAAATAACAGGATAAATGTGGGACACGGGTGTGAATGAGCGCATTCGGTGCGTGAGGGTGGTTTGGGAAACAATGTTGGAACTGCACATTTCCAGGGCTACTCCAAACTCAACAGAACACTAGTACGTACACAAAGGTGTTCTTCTGGAGGAGATCCATAAGTATAACTAATAGAAGATATGAAGGCCTGATTTTTTCAGACCTAAGGGAAACGTGATCTTGAATCTTCCCCATCATTAGCTGCCAAAGAAGCATCCATGATTTGTGGTCGGTAAATAAGCACCCTGTGGTTTATTCCGAGATGGATGCTGCTTCTAGGGATAAAGGAAAAACCTAAAGTGAGAAACTTCAGGAACAGTCATTCATCTAAATTTTACTGATTTTCCATCTTAAAAGACTTTTTTAACAAGTCTTCAAGATAAGAATAGCTTAAGAAAGTAAAGATTAATTTGCTCTTGCCCTTTAAAGCACAACTGAGTAGGCTACAATACAGGAAATAAAGCCAAGAGCTGCTGCAGAGTTACTCCGGTCATATCCCATACCTGAACCTCCCCATGCCTCTTTCTTTTCAGAAATAGAGACAACAGTTTGTCTGAAGAATAACTGGTTGGAGAGACATTCCAAAGGCATCTCATCTCTTGTTCCACTGTTTAGCTACCAGCTTGAAGTCAGGGTAAGGCAATCTGCATTTAAGAATAATGCGAGAGAGGAAGAACCTCAGGGATTAGTTAGGATCTGGGAGAAGATTTCTCTCCGTGAAGAAACTCATAGACCTTCCTACCCTGTAGGGCAAGGTAACCTATCTGTAGTATTAATGACAGTTAACTGAAGCCTCCAGTACTGGCCCACTGGGAAGTCTGGCTCCCAGTAACAACCATCACGAAGCTAGGATTAGGAACAAAATTTCTGAGGCTACATGAAGCGAAAAATCCAGGTCAGAAGAAGTTGCAAAACAGTGGAAAGTCCAAGTCTGCAAATTAGAATTTCAGGAACAAACCAAAAAAGCTCACTGCTTCACAGACATTTCTCTAGCTTCTGCTTTTTTGGTTACCATACAGACTGAAGTGAGGGTCAGAACTTCAAATACAGAAAATAACTTTATTCAAACTTCCCAAACTGCCTTCCAAGGCCAGAAAATGGAATGGCATTATTATCCTGAGGAGAATACAGAGACCATTCTTTTAAGAACAACAGCCCACCCTGTAGACTCGCGCCAGAAGCTCAACTTTTCTCAAAGTAACTCAATTATGTCAGAGCTTTTGGGGAGCTCTGGACCAAACTGATAGATTTGCTCATCAGGAACAGATGTTCCCATTTCTCCTTCCAGGCCTTTGAATTAAGAGTTCTGTAAAATACAACACTAAACCAGAAAGTATACTTCACATAGAAATGTTTTTAATGCCTATAACTGTAAAATGGAAAAACATGTTCCATTCACTTCAAGCACAGATTCATTTTTGCCTCATAGGGTTCAAGAACAAAGAAGGAAAACCCTTACACCCAAAAAGTATCACATGGCAAAAAATAATAGAAAGTAAAAACCAGTTTAAAGAATAGGGAAAAAAAAAAAGAGCAATGTCATTGCCCAAAAAGCTGCAAGAAAAACCTCCTATTTGTTAGAGAAAATGACAGCATGAGCCAGGCTCTAGCCAGATGTACTATCTCTATGCCAGAGGAGGAGCACACACATCTCTACCATTTTTCTCAAGGTTTAAAATCAGGGGTCTTTATCTCCATTTGTTTCTGAGGATTTCTACACTTTCTTAAATTAAAGATTTCAGGTACTAGTATATCAGATTACTGAAAGGTAGAAACTCTTATTTCTCATGCTTAATCACACTGACTTTGACTAGTTTTATTTAATGAAGTGCAAAGCTCAAGATATGCTTTGCAAAGAAGCCACACTAAAACAGGCCCACGAGTTCACATTAGTTTAGAGCATGGGAAGAAGAAGCTTGTGTTGCTTAGAATGCATCATGAAAAAATGCCCTTCAGACTACTCAGGCACTCATTACCAATTTGATTGTCATTTCATAGTTCATACTGAATTTTGCTAGGCACTAAAGTACTACACAATATAAACAAAACAGTTGAAGTGTTTTCTAAATAGACTACAAACTGTTTCACTGAAATTAGTCTAATTTAAGTCTTAATGTACAGATATACAAGTCACATAAGCAAGAAATACGATAGCTCTTAGCGCTAGTTTCCATAAAACAAGATTACTGGATCAACTTGCCTCTCCGGTTTTTTTGGCATTTTACTACAGAATCACATTAACTGATTTCTATCAGAACAAAAACAACTTTCAAGGTATCATTTTATTATGTTCACAATGTGAATTAAATTAAGTGCTACTCAGGTACTACCGAAACTACAATTTGCTAAATTACATTGTAAGGATTATCAGATTTCATAGGAGACCTGCTACAGGTGTACGACGAGCAGGTACATACCCCACCACGAAGCAGCAGGTTGTTTGGCAGACGTTCCACAGCTGAAACAACAGCAATAATCCCTACTTTGAAGCAAGTGTGTTTCAGAGGAAAAGTTCAAAAGGTGTTTCATTCCCAGAGAGTGATAATCCTAAAACTGCCTGGTTTGTTGTGAGACCTGCGGGAAATACCTTCTTGACAGGTCAAGTCAATTGACCTTTCCTTTCCAGAAACCTCTTGCACAATGAAATAAATCTCACAAGAGAAAATGTCAGAGATGTGGAAACAATAAGCCTATTTTTGCCAAACATTGACGATAGGAAATCACACTCAGTTTTCAAATGTATAAAGGAGTATCTATGTCAATAGCATTGACAAGTAAAATAATTGCCATAAATTTATTTGTATTTATGATCTTCAGGCAAATAGAAAATATATACGAACTCTCTCTAAAGGATATTGGTCTGAATCACAGAAATTTATTTAAAATAAAAAATCATACAGATCACAAAGCCACTATCTCACGGAACACTTCAGAGAGTTCAGTTCCCAAGATTCTAGTCTATGTCTTCTTTTGCAGGGAGAAACATCAATTTAACTGTAGGCCAGTTTATTAAAGATAACAACCCATACATTTCTTACAGTTTACAGTTTCTTAAATATGAAAACCAGATAAACTATACCTGCAGCAAATCCTTTGCAGCTTTTCACAGTACTTGGGCTACTTAAATAAGGGATTCTCCTTTAGATTACATACATTAGAGAAACCTGTACACTTATTTGCAAAAGAGTATCGCTGTCATGATGACATTCGGTTTACTGAACAGAGAAAATAAATGGAAGAAAAGAAGTTCAATCAAAGCTACTATTCAGTGCAAGGATTAAAAATAAAGAAAAGAATACACTGGTTATTGCTTTGCCTCCACCAGCCCTACTGTGAAATTTTCATATCCTTTTAAAGATGTATCCGGGACTCTGTAAAAGAAAAAACACACAAATACACACAAGAAAGAAGTACTCACACTGTTTGGATGTTGAATGGCAGCTTCGTGCTGCAGTCTAACCCGCTGTGGCATCATCACATCATCCTGGAATAAATAGCACACTGTTACTGAACATAAAAAGGGTCACAGTACAGTACCCAGACACACATTAGAATATGCTGCTAAATTAACATCATTTTACTGGCTCCCAGTCAGGAAAACAAATGGAACAAATATTAAGAGACTTTACACTTTCAGTGGATTGAACTGAACCCTGTTCAAATTGGAAGTGACCAAAACTGTGTGACACCAGTGGTGAGATCTGTATGTATATCTTATGGGCACCCACACATTTTACATTTCTAAAGAAATTCATCAACTCAGGAACAACTCTAATAGCAGTACTGGCAGTATGCGCATACACAGAACTAACCCTGGTTAGAAGCCTGAGATCTGAGACATTCTAGCACCATGATGAAATGTTCTTTGTAGTCTGGCTGTTCCTTGTCTCATTGATAAGGAAAAGCCTTCTGTCTCTAGATCTATATCAGTATTTGAGGACAAAAACTAGTATTCCTGTTCTACATCCATTCTTTTAAGAGTTTCTCACATTAAAATAAATCTAAAGAGATTCCTACCAAAGTCAAAAACCCAAATACTGAATTTCCAACAACTTTCAAACTACAACTTTCAATCAAATCAATGGCCACAAAAATATATTAGTACCTTAATAGCTGGAGCTTAAAGGGTTGAATGACCTTCATATAAAGGTGATATTACAGTTTTGTCAAAAAAAAACCCCACAAGGGTGAAAAAAGTTTTAGAAGTAGATCCAACTATTAAATACAACTCAAGGTTAAAGATAAAATGGATCAATAATAAAACCGACTCTTATCACATGCAAGTTTATAAGAGATGAAAAGGCATACATTGTCAAAAGCATTTTGCTGTATTTTGTATTTAGGATGTGTTTACTAACAAGTATAAGAGGCGTTGCTTATTTTCAAAGCCAAGAGTGAAAAAAAAAAACCTTCCAATTTCTCAACCTCTGTACATCAGTTACTTCAAAGCTACAGTGATATTACTTCCAATCTGATTCACTTTACCAAGATGGCACCAGAATTCAGGTACTGTATCAAGTAAAGGTTCTAACAAAATGCTTACCCTATTTCCCATAAGAACCAGAATCCTACTGCTTTCTGCCAAACACAGAGCTGATTTTTGTAAATTAAAACTTGGTTTTCATATAAACAGTAGGAGATATATTTTAACTGAGCTTTGTTCACTTCTTTACTAATTACTTGGGATTCTTAGATGTCTTCTTGTCAAATCCCAAAAAACCAAGAGTGCAAAAGAAATCCATTGACAAGCCAGACATTTCAGTGCTTAGAACACGGTTACTATTATCTCGTACAATATACAAGATATGCTCTTGTGTTAAGAGATCCCACTGCTTATGATCCTGCACAACAGAGAGAAATTTCACACAACTCATACATTCACCAAGATGAAAAATAATCTACTTGATTAAAAAGGTCAAATCAGTGTGGAAAGTACATAAACCAAATTACAATATCCTAATCACCAAACAGGTCAATGTCATGTTTCCATAAGCAGACAACTTGACAGGAAAGGTCTAGTTCCCACTAACAAAACATCATTTTGATGTTATTGGCAAAACTAACAAGTCTACAGATTTGGGTCTTAGGCTATCGTCAAGATCATCAGTATTCTGTAAAACACAGCTAAAAAGGGGGCACTATAACCACAGAAACTTCAAAATGCCTTTTCTATTAATACATCTTTGTTCTCTAATGCTGGAAAACTCTATGAATTCTTATCCTGCATGACCTGTACGTTTTTTGTTAAGAATTTTGTCTCTTTTTTATTATTCAGTTTTACACATACGATGTACTGATATATAGTTCTGTCCATGTTCACAGAAAAAGAAAGGAGGGGAAAAAATAAATCTCAAATAAAATAATAAAGCGAGGAAGAACAGCACAAATTACAAATCACATTCAAGACAAAACTGAGTAACATCAGTCATTAAGCTTTTTAGAATCAGGCTAGACAACTATAAAGGAAAAGCTAACTCCAAAATCCAACACTTCCCAGATTCTTAACTATTGATGACTGAGCAGGTAACCACAAAGTGGAAAACAGAATACATTTATACAGCAATAAACTTAAGTAACGTGGTTGTACTCTAGGCCAGTTGTCTAAAATCCAAATTAAATTCTAATGATTAAGACCAAAAAGATTGTACCACAAAGTAAGAGCACACTGGAATTTTTTCAACTTCCAGGGCCGCTGACAGGAGTGAGACACCCAACCACACACTGCATGGCAAGGGTTTATGGCATTTAAGCAACTGCAGCATTAGACAACTAAGATATTAAAATATTTTATCCAGCTGTGCAGTACAGGATCATGAATTTTCTACCAAAACTGTTGTATTTATGATATTAAGGAACTGTTTGGCCAGATTGTGGTTGCTTTTGGTTTAAAACTGAGAATAAAATGTAGAACATCAGTAATCAGAAAACCACTTTCCAAACTATTTTCCACTCATGCAATGTTAGACAAAAAAAAAAGTACATATCTGAATGTAGCTGCTGTATCAAAAAGGGAAGTATATTTAGTTTGTTTCTGTCTCCTAGGTGCAAGTAGGCAAGGTAACAAGGCTAATGACGAATTACACTGAATTTATCATCTTAAAAACCAGAAGTTTCCACTGAAGTTCCATTTTTCCTGTTAACATGAAGGTTTCTAGTGGTCATCTCCTAGCAGACAGAAGGCAGGCAGGATGAAGAAAGATTCCCCCCGCTGAAAGAAAGGACTAAAGAACAGATATTAAATTAACGTATACCTTCACTAAGCATACACTTGCAATAGGATAGCTAACTAAAAAAGAATCCATAAGTAAATCTGTTTTCACATGACCCCACTCATCTAAAATTTAAGAAGAACTTCAGGCAATAGCTGGGTTTACCGTCATCTGAATATGTCTATCTAAATATATACACACAATGCAAACAAGGCCAAACAAACAGGTAATCAGCAAGAATAAAAGCAACATAAATAGAAATCTACTTTAGGCACTTAAAGTAACACAAAATTTATAGGAATTTTGTTGATTACAAACGTGTTTCCTGTTCTGCAGTGGCCATTCCAGCAGGAAAACAATTTGCTGAAAGATGGGCCAATGTAAAGGACTTTATTTCACATGAAAAGGCAGCAGGGATTTCTAAACAAGCCCAGATGTGTTTCTGCCAGCGGGGAGCTGCGATCTCCGTCACCTTTGGGTCCCCGAGACACTGACTGCTCCTTTCCCCATCGAATCCAGCCCTTCTGCAGAAAGCTGCCTTGCTCCTGGCAAGTTCCACACCAGGTACGGGTGCTGCCAAAGCAGACCAGTTCCTTATACAGCCACCAGCTGGGCTGTTTCCCTTCCAACCAGAGACACCACCCTTTATAAAAACTCACAAATTTATACTGAGCTAATTGTTTTGGTTTACTTTACTCATATGTTTAGTTGAAGAAAAAGGAAAGCTAAATCAATAGACTGAGATTAAGAATGTTGCTCAAAGCTGTTGTTGTTTCAGTATGGGTTTCTTAAATCAATTTGGGTACATTCAAATGACAAGGATTTGCTCACCTCTTCAACCAGGCTGTCTGGACCGCACTGAACACAGTGATAACTTGATGATTTGCCCTTAAAAGTGGGGGGTTTTGTACTTCAGGAAGCAAAACAAAATATGCAACTCAATGTACAATACACATCTGCTTTTGCAAACCAAGGACAAGATCTCACAAACACCACACTAACTGCAGCTCAGTACTGAAGTGCTTTCTTAAGCTCACATGACAGACTCAGCCCCATGTGCTTTTCCAAATTCCTTCGTACTTGGCTGCTCAAAAATCAAAACAAAAAAGAGCTGACACGCTCCATCCTCACAATCATAGCACCTTCTTTCCGCTGCAACTATCACACATGAAATACAACCTGTAGCAACACCCAGAGAAATGCCTGACTCACTGAGAAACAACATGGCATCTCCAAAGTCTTTCAATTCATCAAAAGGTCATTCCTTTATCCTGCACCTGCTCAGACCATAGCAAACATCTTCCATTGCCATTGTTCAGATCAGCTCTTTGAACCAGGGAAGTAAAAGGCCTGGGACCTCCAAAAAATAGCCTGTTAAAAGCACCACCAAAGCAAATACACCAGTCCTAGATGACTTCCTAGAAGGCAGGTTTTTAAAGCTGCCCCAGGCTATCAGACACATTGGAATCCTTCACTCTAAGTTCACACACACTCACTCAAGCAGAACACAGCCAACTGGTCTGTCTGGACTTGGAAAAGCACAGGAAAAAAAAAAAACACTACTTTTCTGTTTCTACTTCTGAATTAAATTGAGAAGGAAGGTCGCAACAAAGAAAAAACTTCTGTTTAAGAAGCTGACTTTGGTAACACCTTTCTTTTCTTGAACATGGCAACAGACAGGTCTACATGGGAGGATACACACGGTATCCTTATGCACCTGAATGACTAGTACCTTCCACCAATATAAAACTAATTACAATCTCTTTATGGAATCTTTTTATCCAGCATCACTGTTTATTGATCAGGAAATCTGCTGAGCCCACCTGCAGGGAGTGGTGGGATCACTCACCACTGCAGCAGGTCCCACCTTGGTGCATTTGTTCAGCAAATGCAGACACATGTCTGTCCATATCTAGCTTTCCTGTAGTCACTGGAGATCACTTTGGAGCTTTCTCAGTTAGATCACTGAGAAAAAAAGTCCACGAGCATTTGCAGGCAAGAGAAGCACAGTGTGCAACTGCAAAGTCAGCAAACTCAGACAGGAGTAAAATCCTCCTTGTCAATCCCAACTACCCACTTTAACTAACGAACAGGTGAGGGTACAGGCAGGGAGAAGCTGTGGCAACACAATTCCAGCAGTTTGCTGCTTCATTTATGCTTTTGAAAACTAACATTCAATATAGAGGCATTTAATCTTTTAATATATGCACTTTACAGAACAATAAAAGGAACGATGCCTTCAAGGACTCATAGTCTGATTGCTTTGGTGCTCATTAGTGATTCAGAAACATGCAAAACCATTCTGGACAGAAGGGGCTTCTGGTAATGGAGTTGATCACTAAGCTGCTATCTGAGTAACAGCTTATTTCCATTTCTCAAATCAGAGGATCAAATTTGCAAGGAACAGTATGTTAAAGAACAGCAGAAACCAAATACATGAAGTCTGATCACTGCTTCATTTTGTAAGCTATAGAGGTGTTAATTTGAAAGGAAGGAATCACAGAATACCAGGTTGGAAGGGACCTCAAGATCATCCGGTCCAACTGTTCTTGGCAAAGGCACAGTCTAGACAGCACGGCCCAGCACCCTGTCCAGCTGAATCTTGAAAGTGCTCAATGCTGGGGAATCCACCACTTCCCCGGAGAGATTATTCCAATGCCTGATTGTTCTCACTGTGAAAAATTTTCCTCTTATGTCCAATTGGAATCACCCCAGGAATAAGTTGTACCCGTTACCCCTCGTCTTTTCCACGTGACTCCTTGTAAAAAGGGAGTCTCCATCTTCTTTGTGGCCACCCTATAAAGACTGGAACATGCTAATAAGGCCTCCACTAAGTCTTCTTTTCTCAAGGCCGAACAAACCTAGTTGTCACAGCTTTTCCTTACACAGGAGCCTTCCCAGCCCTTGGATCACCTTGGTGGCCCTTCCCTGGACCCTCTCCAGCCTGTCCACATCTTTTTTTGTATAGTGCGGACCAAACCTGAACACAATATTCCAGGTACGGCCTGACGGTGGAGTAACAACTTCTTCTCTGCTGGCAATGTTCTTGTCGATGCAACCCAGCATCCCGTGGGCTTGCTTTGCCGCTGGAGCACGCTCTTCACTCATATCGAGTTTGTTGTCCACCAGCACCCCCAGGTCCCTTTCCACAGACCTGCCCCACAGAGAGGTAGATTCCAGCCTCTGCTGCACTCCTGGACCATGTTACCCATATTTTAAAAATGTATAAGCACCTGCAGAGTAATGCATAATGGCAACCAAGCAGCAATCCACCTTTCCAAACACAGCAAGTTACGGGGCTGTAAAATCAAGCAGCCCTGTTTATAACTGAAAGGCAGCTTGAAGGGCGAAGTCCCTGAAACACCTACCAAGACTGGCCAGCTAAGGCCCAACCACCTTCTTCCAGGACCTTTATGAATACCCCCTCAATGAAGTGGTTTTCAACTTGAAACTCAAGAAAAGCATGCAATTTCACAGCAATTAAGAATTAACATTCCCGACAAAAATCATACAAGAAAATCTCACAAACAGAAAGGCCCAGGTCAGCAGCTGCCAATTCAAACATGGGAACTCGGATTCTGGTGGTCCACCCTCACCTGTGCTGAATAAAACTTAATTGAAAAAGTAGGGAAACAGCTATTAGCAAGAAGTGATGCTGTGGCATCACGGTTTAGAGTCACATCTTTGAACTGGCTAAGAATCTCAAAAATAGCGATGAATTGCCAACACAGCCTTTCAAAAGACTAAAACAGGTCAAAAAAGGACACATTTCTATAGCTCTTTAACAGTCAGGAATCCTCCAACACCACACTGATTAAACCTGAAACAACGGGAAACTGCACAGACTATAAGGATGAAAGGCATAGTCCTCCTTACAGAAACACAGTTTTATACCATATAGGCATGTTTAAGTTAATGTTGATGAAAACAGCAGAAAACAGGACTTTTAGTGTAAGAGTTTTGCTGTGCTACACTTGTATAAATTAATATAACAAAGATGGTAACCACCCCAGAGAACTGGCAAGCTACGGTTACAATAAAAGGCAACCAATAAGATAAAGTCCTAACTGCAGACAGTTGGAAGGAAGAATAGTAAAGCTTACAGTGAAATGGTTTTGCACAGTCACCTCATTCTATTGTCATGATGACCGAGATTTTCTGAGACTGTAAGTGTTAAATAAGAACAATTTGTTAAGTATCTTCAATGTTTCTACTTGTTTTCCTGGTGGGAAAAACGCCTCAGTAGCTTAGAGGTGAAATCTGTAACGACCACTGGAGCAAACCCACGCCATAATAGCCATTAGTCAAACAGCTGCCACTTCATACTAGAATAGGCTGATCAAATTCTGACAGTTCTGAGCTCTGTAACCTTTTTTTCCACATTTCTTCCCAATTTGTTGTCCTCACAAATCTGTGTTGAGAGACATAACACAAGCAGCTTGACTCCAGCTGGAATGGCAAGCAAAACAGTCTCTCTGGAGCCAGTGCTTCCAGAGATGCTCCCAAATATGCTCATACATTCATTTAACTCAAAAAAAAAAAGTGAAATGAACGCACAAGTAGCCACGATGTGTTTCTCCACCTATATGAAATGTACACAAACTACCAACCCAACATCTTTTCCCTCCACATCCACCTAGAGCAAACCTGCAATTATGGCTGCACTTCTGAAGGGCAATTCCCTGGCATTACTGCAGCGCATTCCAAAAGGCTGATATCAACATTCCTTCCTAGAGAGCCTGATACGGGATTGGTGACTGAAATGAAGGTAGGTGGTGTGTAGAAACAGAGCTGTTAAACAGCTGGCAACATCTGTGTTTCAGCTATTATCACACATTTACTAGCTACAGCCAAAATATTGAGCAATTTTTAGATTTGTAGCAGTTTCCACATTCATTCTATTTCCTCCAATCTGTTTTCAGCAAAAAATGGTAGTCACGAGGAGACAGTAGAAAATACATGTAAGTAACACCAATCATTTAATATTTTTTTAATCAAGTTTCAGTTCCAAATGCCTTTTATTTTGAAGCATCTAGCTCAACTGCAGGAATAGAAAAGTGTAGAAGATAAAATCTTGGTAGCTTCTTCCAAGCTTATCCACATTTTAAGTCATAAAATTCGCAAATCATTTCAAATATGTCTTTATTAAATGTAAACTTATGCTAATGATATAATTGCAGAATGCAAAATCATCACCTGTTACATTCCATAACAGTTAATTTGTTCCCCTGATGTCCTCTTACCCCGCACAGCTAGTCAGCAAACAGAAACACCACAGCAGTATGAAGATGCATACTGTATAAAAACCATAAGGTAAACAAAAAATTATCAGTTCTGAAGAGGTGTCTATAAAAATATCAATCCATTGAAATAATTTAATTTTCTAGTTTCTACTGATTTACAAAAAAACTAGATCTGCCCGGATTGCAAAAAAAGACTAATCCAAAATTTACCACAGCAAGTTGTTCTGTACAGATTGGAGAGAAGACACGAAGCTCCACGGGACAACAAAACAGTAGGTTCATTTCTCACTCAAGCACACACGAGGACTCGGCTTCAGTCAGCATAAGTACCCACATAACTCACCCTACACCACCCCACACAACAGATACCACGGTGTGTATACGTGGCTGCGAGTTCTGGGCATTCACTAGATGCTCAAAATTTTGTGTATGAACTACACATAAAATGTATGTATCAGATGCTGCATTTCAAACCTTCACCCTCCATAAGCTTATATACAAAGATGTACATGAAATACACTCTGGAAAACAAACACCCCAAAGCAACAAACTGCTAAAGGGGAACTAGGATAAATTCAAATAAACACAATAAAAGACACACTGTGTTGCTAAATACAATGATAACTTAATAAAAGCAAGAATAAAGGCCAGGAAAGCCACCTGAAAAACTTAATTTCCTAAATCATAAGACAAGAAATTTCTGCTGCATTGCCTTGGAGCAGAAGAACTCTACCAGCACTTAACCTACACTTTCAGTTCATCCTAGTACTACACTATACCACAGTTCAGTTCCAATTCAGAGGAAAGAATCAATCTTCAGGTGAAATTACATGAGATCAGTGAGCCTTAAAGGTCCTGCTCTTCTTGCCTGATCCTAGCCACATGGCACCACTCCTCAGATCAGCTATGCACAGTTGTGAAAGCCTTCACTGCATATTAAACTGCAAAAAGTCAGATAGTTATCTGTGGGTTAGCGAGCTGAATGGGCTCCCAGAAGGTATCCAACAAAGCACAGGAAAAAAAAAAAAAAGTATCAGGGTGGAAGGTGAGAACCTCTCCTATTTTGCATCAAAAAGCCAGTAAATTAGCTCTTAGTTTCTCATCAATATAATTTTCTGAAGAATGCAGGAAAGAAAAGTCCTGAAAACACCTAAATACCAACCTTGCCCAACCCTGCTCCCAAGAGCTTGTGAAATCTGATAGGATCAGACAGTGGTGTAAGGCTGTAGGCATTCTACAGGTTGGAAGATAACTTTACATCTATCAATAATAACCAGCACATTTAACACCCAAACATCTTTAATCAGCTTGTCTTTAAGGCAAACCAAAAGCTACATTAAAAACAAAAGAATTTTATTGACAAAATTAAATTAGACAAAATGCATTAACTTACTGAATCCAGAAAGCAGAGATAGGTTCCTGAGCTCTGAATTACTGCTTGATTTTTAGCAAATCCAACTGTTGAGAAACCAAAGATGAAATTATGAGGTAGTTTTTACCTTTGTATTTTTTTAAATCTTACCACAGTCAGCAACAGATGAAAGGAAATATGAAAAATAGTATCAGGTAAAGCACACAATTTTTCCATATTTAAAACAAGGTAATTTGGAAATATTTAAATGTTATGCCTATTCCACTCTTCTTCTCCAAGTGATTAGCAGTTGTATGTGTTAGAATTCTACCACCAAAGAGAATTATACTACTTTTGCCAGCCCCCCCTCAAAGACATAGCATGTAATATGGATCTTGGAAGTGTCCAGCTACCCAGGTTTCATATCCAGTACCCCAGATCACAGGGCGATTTGGATTGGAAGAGACCTTTAAAGGTCATCTAGTCCAACACTCCTGAAACGAGCAGATGCTGAGACCTCTCAGCTGTATGTACATATTCATCTCTCAAGTCATAACAGATACTAACAAATCATACAAAAGGCAAAGAAAGACCAAAAGATTGCTAGGCAACAGCTTCTGCCCATCAGGGGGGCAGGTCCTCAGAAGGACTCAGAAAAGTTTGCTCCATTATGCTTGTTAAATGTAAAGTATGCAAATACAACACCGTCATGCACCATTTATGTAATGGCATGTGTAACTCAGAGCCAAAGCAGAATATATGTAGAAGGAGCATAAACCTGGCTAATTTATACCGTAACACATTATGCCACCTATGGAAGACCACACTGAGATATAAATTCAGTCAAATGACAACACTGGCATCTAGGATCTTTTCATTTCTGACCCACTAACACTTGCCCAATCTTTTAGCAAGCCACTTCAGGAAGCTGAACCAGGAGAAAACATTTTTGTCAGCTTAATTTCTGAAGCAGATGACAGCACTGGAGGGCCAAGCTAATGGCAGAGACAGAAAACAAACAGCCAAGGGGCTGCAGCAACCTGCAATAACATCAACTCGGCCTCCCACTGAAATCCACCAGCAAAGTAGGAGTGCTTACCTGGGACTGTTTGTGTACATAGACAAGGTCTACCTAAGAACGCTCTGGTCTTTGAATTTTTCTCCCGAGCAGCACTATAAGGAAAGACCACCCTACACCAGTGTTATTCTGAAAAACACTATACGATTTCTCTTGGTCATTAGGCTTTGTTTAAGTATTTATGGAACCAAGGCAGGGAATCCAGCACAAGATTGCCCTGACACACAAACCAAATGATGTGAAGTTGTGCAATACTGTGGTGATTTTATTCTTTAACAGGAAAACTGGAAACATAAAGCCAGAAAATCTCACCATGAAGAGGAGCAGGATAATTCTAAATGATATTACCCCTAAAGTTCCTGATTTTGCATTTGGAAAAAAGCAGACTTCTGTCATTCTCTATTCTTTTTATGCAATGCAGGTTTAAGTTTGCCCAGGAAACAAACTTAACTGGGCTCAAAGGTTTACTTAGTTGTAAGGCACATGCTCTGTGGCTATTTTGCTGAGTTGTCCAAGTACAGAAAAAGACTTATGACTGTGTTTCTTACTGCCTCAAAGGAACATTATGTCAATGGCCAACAGAACACTACTAATAAAGGCTCTTCCTAACAAATGTATTACTCTTTTGTTAGGTATTCTGAGTATTTTAATCCTCACCTTAACTTCTCTTCATCATGGATTTCTTGGGCTTATTGTCTTACAGGATATTTCCATATTACTTTTTACACACATATGAATATCTAATCTCACATATACAGTTACTCTCATTCTCCTTTCTACTGGCAGTAAAAAAGCAGCTGGCAAAGTCAGTAGCAACCACAACAGCAGAGCTGGATCCTGGCATGGGCAGTTTTAGTGGGAAACAACGGATGCAAATTAGCAGGTTTGGACATGCCAAACGAGACAAACCCTCACACTGTGGAGGTCCCAACTAGAGCAAGTGGTAAAAGAACACAGCAGAACAAAGTTTGCCCAACATCAATCAAATCAATACTCTCCTACATGATTACCAGCTGTAAAGCTGCCTGTAATTAGATTTCAATGTTTCAATTAGCATACCCCTATATTTCAACAACCTTTGCTAGAAAAAAAGGAAGTACAAGGTATCAATAATGTAAGAAAAAGCAAAGGAGACTCAAAGACAACTTCAAGGTGACAACTGCATTGCTCTATCAACTTTCTGATACATTTCAGATCTTGTTTTCAAATAAAAAACTTTAAATAAAATCATGAAATAGTTAATATGAGGCAAAAGTTGGAAAATACTTCTGAGATTAAGACAGAAAGCATCCTGAAGCTTTTCATGTGCCAGCTATTTTTTTAGATGAGAGAGAAGAAAACACACATTTTTAAAAATTATTAATGAGATATATAACTTCCCATAGAAGAAACTAAATATTAAAAAATATTTCACCACAACAAATCCTACATTTGGCATAAGTAAAAAATTTTCTTTAATATTACTCCACTGAACAAAATCAAATAATTGTGCCAGGTCTCTGAGTTTTGTAAGGCCTGCTTACTTGGTGAAAAGAGCCTGTTACCATGGTTACAGCCGTAAAAACCTAAGCCTCAGTGAGATATTAACATTCCTCACTCTTGGAAAGAAAAAGGTTTCCTTTTTTTAGGCAAGTGACCCTTTCTTTTTTTCTAGGTCCCCCCCCCCTTTCTTTTACATGTTAGAAAAGAATCAGAAATAAATCCTAATCTTGTGTAAATAGTTGAAGATGTGAAGCCTGGCTAGTACATTGTTTCTGTACTAAAGCATCTTCTTTTAAAGGAAAGACTCCTTACAGTTATAACTAGTCCTTAACATAATAAAAGTAAATCACTGAAAGCAAACAAATACTATGGATTTCAAGTAACCTGCTCCTAAAATGTAACAACCACGAAGAAAAGATGTTCTCATTTTAGCAGTGACCCAAGAATGACTTCCACATGAGTCAGCTTGGGTTTGGTTTTGTTTGTTATTTGGGTTTGGGTTTTTTTAAAGAACTATGCATTTCATACTATTATTTAAAACAACACTCACAGCTGCATTCCCCCACCCCAATTTTATTAAAGCTTGGTTCAGGTTTCAGCTATCTTAACACTGATTAATGCATCTTAAACAAAAAAAAATACAAATAATCAGAGACATCTCTAATGGCACAGCATACTCCTTGCAGTTCACAATTTGAAATTAGTTTAAGTTTCAGTTTCCAAAAGCACAAAGGTGAACTGACTTCAGAATTCTGAAAGGGGGGGAAAGAAGACCGATACGTTTCCAGTAATACAAGCAGTTCTTGACATTGCTCAACTCCAGCTTTCTCAGTTGCCCAAAAGAGAAAACTTCCCTTTACAAACCTTGTCTGTCTTTTGTCATCACCAGCTCAATAATGCTAATATTACAAGTTGCACTGTCAAAACAACACCCATTCATGCTAGAGATATTAAAATACTAAAAATATTTACAGAAACAGCTATGCTGTGTTACTTCAGTATTGCTAGGTCTGACAACTGTTTAAAAACAGCTTTAAAGAGGTCTATAGTCAAAAGTAATGACAGTAAATAAATCCAGGGTCCAGATTAATTCAGTACACAAACTCCAATTTATTTGCGTGTTTCAACAAGGGGATGAAAATTAAGCCTTCTGAAGCAGAACTGGGCTTTTTCATAAGAAGATCATTTTGAGGAGGCTGTAATAAGCCTAGGTTTCCTTCCAGTTACAAACAGGACATTTTGTTAAAAACCAGAAACTGATCACATTTCGTGTTAGAGCGTTTCCAGCGTGTGCCTTTTAAGTGAGATAACTTGAAAGACACAAATTTGGCACCAGTTTGATATCAATTCCTGTCTACTCATTGTCACAGAATACAGAATGATGGAAACCTAAGTTATACATCTCCTCTACAAAATGTAAGCACGTTTTGTCCTGTTGCTCCCTTTCAGAACACAGATATGATCTTCCAAATTCAACACTATTCAACATCAGCTTCTCCAAACAGCAATACACTTTCATTTCTATTTGCCATATTAGTAAGCTCATCTGCTAAAAAAACCCTAAACATAAAACAACCAAAGCAAGCAAAAAAGAAAACTGTTGGAGAGATTTATTTGTTATGTCCTCCAGTGGGTAAGTGTAATTCATATTAGTGTGTAAATCAATAGGGGATCACACCATACAACTATCTGGTACCTCAGTAAATATATTGTTTAAGCCCTTGTGTAAATACTGAGGAGTTTAGTGCGAGTTTTTAGTTGACATCAAAACTTTTCTGAAACCTCTGTTTTGATCTGATCGTTAAGGTATATCAAAAATGTATTTTGTTCTATTTTAGGGTCTATTCCACAAAACTAAAAGATACACGTTTGTTTTTTAAATCTTTATGTGAGATTTTTAATTTATTTTTTCTTAAAACTCATCTCCTGAAGATACAGCTGGTATCAGAAAACCACAGTAAAATTGTAAGCATTAACAACATTGTGTACACTACAATTAAACAAAATTCTTTTGCCGAGTAAAGCACAAGTGTTAAGCCAAGTTCTTCTTTCCTGGACGTATAAACAAATTCTACAGAGACAAAACCAACAGGGCCAAATTCTAAATTGGAATGAGCTTTTGAACAGAGAGCTCTGGAAAACGATACGGGGTTTTTTCCATTGCAATACAAGTGGTTACAAAGACACTTTTCAAACTAAAAAACAGAAGATGGCTGCAATAACAACCTGACTCTCAAGAAGAAATAATCACTGTTGAGCTACATACCACCTTGAGGCTGAGCTGAATCATTACTACCAATGATTACTGGAACACCAGCATCTTCAAACTTGATCTTCCATTTCTCAATTATTTCAGCTGAACCATCCTAGAAAAACAATTACATAGATGCAGCTACTTCAACATGTATGGTGAACAAAATATAGTCCAAAACAAAAAATCCTATTGGAGACAGTATTTACTTGGACAATGCTTTAAATAAGGTCTGAAACATACCTTACTGGCATCATTAAAAACTGACAGCTCCATGGTTTCTTTAAAATCTTGTTCCCAAACTGACTTCAAGCATTCATCTAACCAGCATTCACTATTGTGAACAGGCACAATGACAGACTACAAAAAAAAAACCAAACAAAAATCCAAACGTTTGTCAGTAAGCACTATTTTTGTTTACTTACAGTATAAGAATATTAATTAAAAAGGAGAAGTGCCAGAACCTTCAGGAAGTAGCTTTAACAAAAAATGCATCTTAAAAATATAAAAGTAGTATAAAAGATATTTAATTTTCATTATCAATATATGAGTTGCTGTTTTATCTATCAAAGTTTTTTTTTTTTTCCATTTTTTAAGTTCTGTCAGATGGCTTTTGGTAGACCTTTGGTAGATCTTGGTCTTTTTTGTTTCTCCAAGGAAACAGAAGAGACTACTGAACCAAAAATGCTAACACCTATACCACCACACTAACCTGTTTCTAGCATTCCTGCATTTCTTACAAAACTCTACTTCTGTCTTCCATTAATGTATCTTACTTATCAATTTTTAAGCTTACACTTAATTGGAGACACCCTAGCCAAGTTTTAAAAAATGATTCTATCTAAAACTGCTATGAATACATTAGAAGATGACATATGACAGTCTACTATTTCAATCACAGGCTTTCCTCTATTGGTTCAGCCACACACATGCAAAGCATGAAAACTTATCTGAAGTATTTTAAAATTGGTTAGAAATCAGAGACGAAGAGATTTCTCCCTTCAGTTACTCACCACTGCTCTAATTACCCCTAATCAACACCACCACCCCCTAATTCTTTCAGTATCTCAAGAAGAATACATTCCATTCACAGAATGTAAAGTCCTCAGAAATTAGTGCAGTAATATACTGGCCGTGTTTGTAAAGGAAGAGTCCAAACCCATACCTTTTAAAATTGCTTATAGGTGGTGAACTTAAGGGAAAGAGCCTAAGTAATTTATAAGTCTCATGGGACATTTTAAGAAGTTCCTAGAAATGGAACTTAAACTCCTTACACTATGGTGTAGCCATAAACACATAGTTTGAAGAAACAGAGGATTAGTTCCAATTGTGAACGTGTGAGAACCTGACATGTGAGTACATGTACATTGTGCGAAGGCATGCAAAGGCACACGATAGTAGGCAGGTGTTGTGGACACTGAGGAGTGTATTTTTGTTTCTTTCACAGAGTATGATATATGTGCACATAGGTATTACAGAGTAGGATGTATGGTACAGTGATTAACAAATAGGAAAATTAACATTTCATAGCAAAATTGAAAAAACTACACTTGTCCGAAATGAACGAACATCCTGATTTTTGGCAGGATGCTGTAACAGGCAGAAGGGGTGTTGAAAAGAAGTAGGAGGAAAGATATCCAAAACTTTAAGCAAAGCAGGTCTTTGACTTCTGTTTTGGAGAGATAAATAAAATTAAAATGTGAAATTGATTACCAAATAATTGCAAATATAACATACAGACAAATATTATTTCAGAATTGTCTCGGATTAGTACTTTGACCCTAAAAAGCAAAATTTTAAGATTCTAAACCAATATATTAAATTTATTCAATATTTCAATGTCCTTTATGTCTAGATGCAATTCAAATACAACCCAATACATTCATACTAACCAATCTAACATATTCATTCAGAAAGAAAAGGGTTCAATGATTTTCCAAGTTATGTTCTAATTAACACAGTAAAAATTTGACTATGCCCTTAGAAACTACCTTGATACTGGCTTCAGAACTCCAAAATTGGAAATTTTTTTTTTTCCGTAATTAACTGCTGTTTTAAGTCAGGACAGCAGTGCAAAATATCAAGATTATGTTTGAACCTCTCTGTTTAGTTTGATTTGAAAACACCAAAACCAGTACTTTAGCAGCAGCACATATAAAGTAGTCCATAAATACCTGATGGCACTAAGCTACTCTGAACTCGGTAACTCAAAATAAATTAGCATGCTCCTAAACGCATTACTGTGAGCAAGTTCTGCTTCCACAGAACTATCACAACAAAGTTGAGCTAGATGCCTGCCAAAATAAAATACAGAGCTGAAGTGTTGATGAAACCTCTGTGTAAAAACTGAAAAAAAATAACAAATCCATACAAACAACTGTACACAGCGATATGATTAAAATATCAGAGTATTACTAGCATTGAATACTAAAGGTTCCTTCGGTTCCACTGCTATTCAGTTCAATGTTTTGCTGTGGGGTTTTTTTTGTTGGGTTGCGGGTTTTTTTAAGCCAAAGTTAAATCAAAAACACTGCAGACCTACACTTTGATTTCTCCCTGGTTCATTTCTACATCTGTAGACTGGCTTAAAAGCTGCAGTTGGTACTTTCATAAATTGGCTTTTGTCATCATGTGACTCTATCAGAATACTTCCATCTCCTTGGTTCACTTAAAGAGGGAAAACCATGAACCAGGGCACTATTTCACTTACAGGTGCAGATTCATTGTCAAAAAGCCAGCTGGTAGTAACCTCATGAGACTGTTTCTATTTCTTCTGTCCCAAAACACAATCAACTACAGCTAAATCACAGCCGACAAACTATAATCTCCAGGGACAGAAACACCATCTTGCTAAGGCAATCTCTAAAAGCAAGCATTACGGAGAGCTGGAGTAGTTTTCCCAATGTCTGAAGTCCTCTTGCTGCAGTTCATGCCAACTACTACTTCCAGATCCCCCACAGATTTTTATTCTAGTTCTCCTTGCAGCAGCCTTTCACATATTTGAAGACAGTTAGCATAATAGAGAACTACAGAAATATGCATAAAGTTCTTGCAAAGTAATTTTGAGACAACACAGGAACATAAATGCAAACAACTGATGTATTTTTGTCATTAAAAGATCAACTGAGTGACAACTGAGTCAGAATTATAATTTCGTTAGCTGAGGCTGATTGATAGCAGAATCCAGCAGAGGAGCACTTTCACAGCCTATGAG
This sequence comes from Nycticryphes semicollaris, assembly GCA_013400055.1. NCBI lineage: Eukaryota > Metazoa > Chordata > Aves > Charadriiformes > Rostratulidae > Nycticryphes > Nycticryphes semicollaris. The sequence continues at coordinate 242,851 of VXBJ01001742.1, forward strand.
GCAAGGAGGCAAGTACAACAGTTAAAACAGCAAACTATGAATCAGATTTGGATTTGACCATTGTGGCACTCCCTGGCTTTCCCCGAGCGTCACACATTCTAAGAGTAAGACCTGGAGCGATTTTAGGTATTTTTAGTAATGTGGTTTTGCCATCACTAAACTGAAGATAATTCTTGGCTTTGCTGCAAACAGTTTTGATGTACGGCAAAAATGTCAGAATGCACAATGGTTAACAGGTAGTTCAATCCCCTTTCTTCTACAAATATATTACTCAACCACAAAAACTCCCTTCCTCCCTCAGCTAGACCACTGAAGAACAATACATCAATCACAAGACTGAAAAGCAGAGAAATGTGAGGGTTTTTTAACAAATAGAAGTGTCAGAAACTGTACAATTGAACATTTACAACCATGGGATCTTGTTTCTGACATTATCACCATCATCCTCCACTAAGAATATATATGTGATGAACAACGACAAAGCAAAAAATTTATTTTCAGTTTCCACAAATTTCAGTTCAAGTAGAGTCCTACCTGCCTCCATATCTGAAGGTGGAAAAGAATTTTAGACAATTTTAACACTACTGAAGAATTTATAGAAGTCAAAAATGGTTATTTTTAAATGAAGTTTTCATATGAGTCGCTATTCCAACCCATTCAGAAACTCATGGCAGTTGGCAGAAACATACAAGTTTTGTCAAATTTCACATATGTGATACTTTAAATAAACCCAGAGAGACTGTCAGGCCACAAACTTTGACTCGCCTTTACAAGCCGAGACTCTCTTGAAGCTGTTCATCATTTTCACTTGCCCACTGATCTGTATGTTTGTGCTTTTCAGATGTTTGCCTCAACAGCTAAATGGTTGCCAAACTGCATCAGTTGTATGTGTGTAAATTTGTGAAAGACAAAAATAATGGAGGGAACAACAACAACAACAAAAAAATAGGACACCGGGACTAACATAAGAATGAAGTAGTTAAGGAAAATTTTAGAACTATGTCTTGAAACTACACGGAACCAAACATGCTCGGCCTTCGTGCCAGGCCAACCAGCCCAAATACAAGACTGAAAGTCCCTCATGAAAAGCCCCGCTGCTTCCCTGGGCCAACCCCCGCCGCAGAGGCGGGAGCTCGCTGAGGTGCCTCCACCGCCCAGGGCCGCCTCTTCCTCCTCCTCCTCCTCCTCCTCTCCCCGAGCCACCCGCCCCGCTCCCTGCCGAGCCCCGGCCCGCACTCCCACCTCACACGTACCACTTGGACAGCGGGGCTGCCGCCGGCCTTCCCCGCGTCCGCCATGGCCTCCCCTTGCTGAGGAGGGGGAACCGCTCACCCCGAAACAGTGGGGGAACCCGGGTCTCCCGGCCTGGGGGCAGGCGGCTGCCTCAGACCCACGGCCGCGAGGGGCTGCCCCACTCCCGCCCCGGTTTTCTCTTCAGGAACTGCCCCGCTCCCCCTCCGCGGGGTCGCCCGCCTCCCCCGCGCCGGGGCCGGCTCTCGCCTGGTCCCCTCAGGGACACCCCGGCGGGAGGAACAACGATAGAGAAGGCGGCCGGAAGGGCCGGAAGCGCCGCCGCTGCCTTGCGCGCCAGTCTGGGAGGGCGGCGAGGAAGGGCGGAGAAGCGGCCTGACCCCCTTGGTTGGGCCGGCGGGACCCCCAGGGCGAGCCGCGGGGCGGCGGGTGGCACAAGGAGGCTACCTTATGGCTTTTGAAAGCGTTACTGGTCGCGGCCTGTGCGGTGTCACCTCCGGAGCTGCCCCCCGACCCCCACCCCGGGCCGGGGTGTGCTGGTCAGGCCAGGCAGGGCTGGAGGTCCTGGCTGTGGAGACACTTAATTTCTTAAAGAAATGCTGCCTGCAGTTCCCCCCTTTCTCTAATTACATTTTTTTGCTTGTGTCTCTTCAGTTAGCACGTTTCTTGGTCAAGACTGGTCTGTTCAGTGCTACCAGTGCCTCTTTTTTTATTAAAAAGGTTATTACCTGTAAATATGGGAAAATAATTGGTAGTGGTAATGATATCATTGATCGTTTACTTACTGAAACTGATTGTGGAACCCCTTACTCCCATGAAAGTATTCACATTGAAAAGGGATCGCAAAACCAGGCCCTGTACAACCACCTATTCAGAATTTTTTAAATTTGCACAAAGCAATCTTTGTTGAGCAAAATCCTGAGATTATCCCTTGTTTATCTGAAGAGCCTGTTAAACAGCTAGACAATTCAAGGAGCAAACAGAGCAGAGTTATCTTAAAATGTTTGTTGGCACACAAATCTGAGAACCGAGGAGGTGAGGAAGACAGCCAAGCAGTAATTCACCCTCGGAATCTATTTCGAATTATCTACACAGCTTCTCTCCGTCCAGCCTGACTTTAATCTCTCTGTGAACAGCACTGCTAAATATGATCATTGCTTTTTTTTTTTTTTTTTTTTTTTTTCCCTGGCGACAAGGCTGCTAGCACTTTTATGTTGCCTGCATGCCTTGCTTTATCTAAGAAAGTGTAGCAGAGTATTGCTTTACTCGGCTGCACCAAACAAAAGTCCCAGTCAGGGACCGGTGCCTCATTATGCGAAGCAAGTCCACAAAATGTAGAGCAAAACCCATGCCGCCTTCCCTGAGGAAAACAGAGAACCAATCAGACCCACCAGAAATGTTTTCCAAGTTACATTCTGTAGCTGACCACAGAGGGTAATTTAAATACAGGCATCTCCTTAAAATGTGATTTCTGTTTGGGGGGATTTGGGATAGACTTTTCAAGGCCCACAAGCACGTAAAACTATTCAGTGGGATCTCACTTCCACTGTGAGAGTTGTTACCTACTGGCTTGTGAAAATCTAGCAGGCGTTTCTGTGTTCTTGGGCAACTAAATAGTTTTCAAAATATAGCCCCTTGTTTCAGTACCTATTCCTCTTTCAAGTGGGTCAGAATGGAAAGAGGTCTCCTAGCGCGGGCATGACAAACTCATTTAAAAGCAGGCAAAAATGGTTTGGTCCTAGTGGTACTTCCAATTGCTGTACTTCAAAGATTTTCCAGGGTGGTGGGGAACACCACACACAGCAGTTCTTACAGCTAAAAGCATTATAGAACCAAAGACATTTCTCATGAAACTAGTTTTGAGCCTTTATTTCTGATAAAACAATCCATTGAGGGTCATTACTGTGAGCCTTAAACTTGCCAATTCCAGAGGCTTTAGCTAGCAAAGAGAATTTCTCCTCATCTTGATGGAAAGACATCATACCTAGAAAGTTGTTTTGTTTTCTTTACGTTTAACTCTGCCATTTCAAAAATTGCACAGACTAGATATGGTATGGACAACTTGGACCTATTGACTTGTAAGGACATCTCAACTGATTTCACTGGGAGTGTAAAAAAAAAAAATTAAGAAATGATAAAACAGGACTGCCTGTGGAGGATATCAGTAGGGTTATTTAGGCCAAGTGGTCTTGGATTTAATTTCTTTTTGAAGAGATCAAACCGTAACTGAGGAGTTAAAAGAGTGTCTTTACAAACAAACTTGTTTGTTGGTGTCGAGGAGCACATGGGCTACTGAGTTTAGTTGTACCTTTATTTGGAAAGATAGAATGAGCGAGTATAGCATTTTCTTCTAACACATTTGTCACAGAATTCACTAGCTTCTGTGCTGAAGTATTTCCAGAACACACCACGTTGAAAGGATCATTCAACAGAGTAGGTAAATACTCAGCTTAGGGCTAGTTTAAAACCACTTCTATTCAAAGAATGCTTTGAGCTTCCAAAAAAGCTCTTTTACTTTCATAAAATGTCACAGTTGAGTGGCAAGAAAAGAGGGATGCAATATCTCTCTTTATAGTACTACAAAGCAAAATGGGACTTCAGAAGCTCATCTAGGAGTCCTGCCATCCTGAGACAGGGTCAATTTTTTCATTCCTGACAAGTCCCTCTACCCTTTTCTCAAAGGCCTTCCTCTGCTATGGGGGCTTCATGACATCCTCAGACGATTTATTGCAAACCTCACTTTCATTGCCCTTAGAAAGATTTATCTTTGTGTCTAACCAAGGCTTTGCTGTGAATCCAAAGCCCTCTCAGATTTGGCAGGCTAAGGTCTTTCCCCTCTAGCAAAGAGATCCCGACACCTGCCATCTCCCCAGTTACAGAGCTGTTAAGCACATGTCTGTTGCCTAACTTTTTCCTCTGATGGAGGATCATCTTGCTGGCTCTCTTCCTCCACAGACTCATATCTTCAGCTCGCAAGATACAGTTCACAGAATATCAGGGATTGGAAGGGACCTTGAAAGATCATTTAGTCCAATCCCCCTGCCAGAGCAGGAACACCTAGAGCAGGTCACACAGGAACACGTCCNCTGTTAGCAGCAGGCGTTGAAATATTGTCCCTTAGGCAAAAATTATGCTCCTACCTTTGTTGCTTCAGCAGTTCAGACACATTTTAGGCCAGATGGAAAAATTTCTGCTGGGCTTTTTGTAAAAAAAAAAATTAAAAAAATGTAAAAAAAACCCTTATCACCCTATCCCACTCTTTTGCAGACTTAAAAAAAGATAGCCACTTCATAAGCAAACACAGTCAGCAAATACAAACAAGGAGGCCAGTAACCTACCAAAGATAAGGCTAGATTCTCTTCTAAAGGAGGCAGCCCAACATCCCCTAAGCCTGTCTCTGCCCTGAGAGGCTCCCTCTGCCCCCTCCTTCAGGGGTCCTCCAGTAGCCCCCTCCCAGTGTTTTTATCCCCTGCAGCTGTGTGCCTTCTCAGCTGCTTTCTTGCTAATGCCTACGTTAACCCTTGCTTTGCCAACTCTATCCCAAACCCGTTACTCCTTATCCTCCCCGTACAGAGGAAACAAGCTGTTCCTCCCCACAGGCGCAATTTAGGTATTTGCAGGTTGTTGTTACATTTCAAACCCCCTCATCCTGCTCTCTCCTTTAGGTTATGCACATCGGATTCATTCACTCCTTCCTCACTGGTCGTGCTTTAGGCCTCTGTTCATTCCAATGGCTCTCTCCTGGACTCTCTCCATGCACTTTGTGTCTCTGGAGGACGAGACCCCGCTCCAGACCCGGTGCTCCCGCTGGGGCTGTAGCGGCACAGGGCAGAGCAGGATTACTCCCCGTGTCTTGCCAGCCATACTGCTGTTTGCACAGCTTAGTGCAGTGTTTGCCTTTTTCACAATGGCCTGACACTGTTGACTCCTAATCAGCTTGTGATCTATTATATCCCCTAGATCTTTTTCTGCATGAGGGAAACAGTATTTTAGCAGTTTTATTCCAGTCAGCCGCATGAGAAGAAAATGACTGAAGTAGTGTGAGTGAGATTATCTGCTTTGTGCTTCAATACCAGAATTGTTTACTGATTTCCAATTAGTTACATGTGTACACCCCGTTAAGGGAGTTGCACGAGAGTTGCTAATGCCTTCCTTCAGCCTTCAGAGCCTTTCTTGGTAGCGGGGGCTAGGACCTAGCAGTTATTTGGGCCAAGTGCCCTGTGCATTCAAAGCTTTCACTGAAATTGCAGGGCTAATTGTTCTGAAGAAAGCACCTTACAAGTTAGACATACTGAGTTTGAATAACCTCCCTGAAAAATGCTGTTGTTCTTTCGAGAAGATCTGTTGTGTGGTACGTTCCTGTCTTTGAAGCATAAGCTGTCGTTATAAAGGATGTTGCTGTTGCTTGTTTCTTTTTTGTAAATGAGTCAATATGAAGAAGCCTGTGGTTGTTTTTATGAGTTGGCAAATGTCACAAATATTCTGTTAACAGGAGTACTGGACTTAGGTACCTCTGCGGGAGAAGTAGAATTCATTTCAGTACCAGCCCGCACCTCCAAACATACACTCTTCTTGACCACCACCCATCATCCCGCTCCCCGGGCACTTTCATTTCACGTCCTCCCACTGGTCTGCTGGGACACATTGCGATTTTGTGCAGGTTCCCTCCTCTGCTTGAGCCATTCTTTCAGCTCCTGTAGCTCAGGACCATACCTTTATTTTCAGTGTGTTTTTATGGGCTAAGACAGCAGAAGATAAGGCAGTGAGGCAAGGGAGAGGCACAGTTCTTCCATAGAACTGAACAAGAACCGTGCAGGTTTTTCTTTGCCTAGGGCTTTGATAACTGAGCAATATGATGTAAAGTTAGACTTCTATTTGGCAATCCTTTCTGAAAGGGAAGTTTCTGTATAGTGCTATATTTTAAAAATGCAATAAAAGAAACATCTTTACCCTTTTAGCTGGTGGAATCTGCTGAAGAATCCAGTGATAGGCAACTGTTACGGTCTAACCACCTCGGTTAATACAGCTTGATTGTGTTATTAAGTAACCCATCTGAAACCCAGTAAAGTAATAATGGTAGTTTCCTTACTTACCCAAAAAGCTTTATAAGTAAGTCTTTTTTTTGGGAGGGGAAAAAAAGTCTTATTTACAAAAGATAGCAAGATTCAGGTAATGGAAATAGATAAAAGTTAGCTTTGACATCCCGTTTTCCTAATCTTGACAAGTTCCTGTGTGCCACGAGTGATAACCCTTGAGAATCAAAGCTTCTGCTTGAAGAAGAATAAACCTTTAGAAAGTTCAGTTTAAGTTCTTTGTTTTTCAAAACCATACCTCTGTTTGATCTTCTTGATGACTGAAATGTTCAGCACTTATGAAATAAAGTTCCGCTCGACAGCTGAGGAACGTAGGTGGAATTGTATATTTCCCAAAGATTCACTGGTAAATTCATACTGTCCACAGGCAGAATTTTGTTAACTTCAGTACCTTTGGGAGCTTATACTTCTTTGTATATAAGTACAGGAAGCATCTGACATTTTAAGATGGGAAAGTGCTTAAAGAAATAAATCATATCCCTACAAAGGAATGTATACATAACAGGAACTGGGATGTGTATAATATACAGAGACCCACAAGACAATGTATTGGATGCATGTCTTTATATGACATACAGACAGGAAGGGAAATGAGCAACATTTTGAATTATGAATTAGCCTAAGAGCTCTGAGGAAAAGATTACAAGAATTGTATAACTCTAGAGAATACAGCAACATTTACTTAATACATCTTCATTGGAAATAGAATTCAATGGGTTCTTTAAATCTTTATAGTACCCCATAAAACACATCTTATTAGGTCATATCTTATCACATCTTTTTATATCATTCTTAAAATACTAACCTACTCTGAAAAGTGGGTGTTCAAGTACAGTTTGTTGTGACTAATTCCATTCTAGTTTTGTTTAATTTTCAAGCAAAGACTGTTTTCCATTCTCCTGTAAATTCCAATTCTTCAGACTCACCCTGGGTTATGAGATTCAAAGTTCTTTCAGGTTCGTGCATCTTCAGTAAAAGAGATTTTACAGCTTCATTAAAGTTAATAATGCTGCCAATAATACAAAGGCTAGTGTAGTGAGCAGCTCACTCCCCTACAGCTGTATTGGCTGTGTGTTGTAAAAGAGTAGTAAAGATGTAATTCTTGTCAGAAAATTGACCAGATGTGAGAGAACAGAGGCAGGAAACTGTTCTCTTTCAGAGAAAAGCCTTTACTCTATTTTTATGTACTTTTTCTTTTCTGAATGTAACTCTTCTCAAGGCCAGGAAGGCCTTTGAACAGCCTGACAAATATGCTGCTAACCTGGGGACCTCCAGCTCTACAAGGAAAGAAGCCAACAAGCTGTGCAAACGCTATCTGTGATGGCTTCTTGCTATCTTATCCAGCAGTGCCTGTGGCTCCTGGGCTGTGGGAGGGCTGGAGGCTCAGCCCCGGTGTGAGATCATCCGTCAAGTCCAGACTCAAGATAGGGACATCCTCATGTTGGGCTGCTGAGCCCAACTGGAAGATGTATGGGCTGCTGTGGGGAGCAGGAGGTGATGACATCCCAGGCTCTTGGAACTGCATATCACTGCTGCTTCTCCCTGGCTTCAGGGGAGCTGAGGAGAAGCTGTGGCCCCAGGCAGCATTAGAGACTGTGGGGAGTGCCAGTACGTGAGAGGGAAAGGAAGCTTTTTAGACCCCATCAAATCTGTCTGTATAATACTCCTTTCAAAGGTCATTACCAATCTACAATAATTTTGTATGCATAAACTGACAACTGTGTCAAGTTTTTTTGTTGGTTTTTGTTTGGTTTTTTTTTTTTTTTTAGCTAAGGTTATGACATCTGTGACAGCACTACAGACAGAATTTGGCTATCAAAACTATTTTAGGAATAGGTCTATGGGGACACTACATTGTTGTGCTAGCAGGATATAAGAGATGACAGTAAATCATTTCATTGTGTAGAGGCTCCCTGGTAACATCATCCCAATGCCATTAGAGCCTGCAATAAACCACCACACACAAAAGAGGCTGCTTCTCCCTCCCTGTGACAAAATCCTTACTCGTCTACTCCTGCTGAATACTTTTATTCTTTCCATAACCAACCCTGCTACTTAACTTCTAGCTAAACTTTCCCTTCCCAAATACGGTACTTCTTTTTTTCTGCTACGAGAGAGAGATTTAATTTCACCATCTGGGAAGCCAAGATCCTCATTTTGACTTCAAGTGAAATCAACTAAAAATAGCGTTTTGCTAACATTGCTCCTTGTGCTATGTCCAATAGTCTGCCTATTGAGATAGAGTTCAAGGATATTTAGGTGTCCAACTCCATTGATAGCACTGGCCTAGATGCAGGTCCTGCAGGGATTTAAATGCTGGGGTATCTGTATATGCATGCAAGAAGTTTCTGTTTGTTTTAAAACCTCCATCTGTATAAAGCTGCAATTTGTTAGTGTTCCCAGATTATTCTTGCACCCAACAACCCATGTGCCTGTTGTGGTTATTATGCATGTAAACCTGAACTTTGACATTTCATACTGTTGCAGAACCCTGGTATGTGCATTCGTTTATCTCCCCATCATCCCTGCGGTTGCTCTTCATTATTGTCAGTGCTTATTAGTTAGAAGACTACATTCTGTTTTATTTGGGCCAATTAACTGGTTGGAGAGAGCAGCTCTTCCAGGACCCTTGCTAACTGTAGCATCAGCCATTATCTGCTGATTCACTAAATAAACCTGAGCTCCACTGCATTTTTCAAAGAAGCAAATTCTTGTCTCTCAGCTGACCAGCTTGCAAAAACCTTTCAGACTTTTGGGTATTCCACTCTGGGATGACAATTAAAGGGGAAAAGACTTTGTGTAGCCAGTTAAATGAGAGCCGTTGTATGAATCATCATCATAATTACTTTATATGCATTTTCATGTGCTTAGGATGCTGTCTTCCTAAATGCCAGGGAAGAAGAATACCAGCAGAGGAAACAGTCCTTGTGCTGCTTCAATATTGTGACTTGCAGCCTGTCTGAAAGCATAACAAAGACTTGATTGTGCAAGTGCCCAGCTGATCCAACAAGCAGTGAATAAGTGAGCACTGGTCAACAGTGAAGGAGTGGATATCACAGAGGGCAATTCAAAAAGGTTATAGTGCTGTGAAGTGAGGGAGGCGTGAAATGAAATAGAACTAGAGATACAAAGATAATCGACCATTTGCATTAGTTCTATTTTTTTTCTCTTTCTTTCAATTGGTCCATCCTTTCTGGATAAAACAGAAAAAAGGTGACTGTAAGCCAGTAACAGATAAATACTGCAGTATGGAAGAAAGTAATCTCATTCTTGCAGTGTAAAAGAAGGGTAATGTAAAAACATCATCTGATCTCCATGATGAATGAGATCTCCAGAATTCTGCCTGAAAGGCTTGCTAGCATGAGATAGGCCACTGTTAGGGTAAAGAAGTACAGACTGACAGATCCTGGTTTCTGTTCAAGCATTTGGGTCCACGTAAGGCCCAACCCCAACTTATTGGCATGTGACTCAGGAAGAAAAGAATGAGAAAGTGTGACATGTAACAGGAGTCCTCCTCTGTTCTTCATGGGAGCACAAGTGTCCAGTGAAAGCAACAGTAGGGAGCACTCCCTTTCCTTCAAAGTCTTACACGAGTCTTTTTACCCTTCAGTGGATTTGATTGGATTTTCAGACAGAATCCTGTCTGAGAAAGCAGAAGATACACAAAAAATATATTTCCAAGATAGCAAAATTCAGGTTTGATATTTATGTACTTCTGCAAGGATTTCTCCCAAAAGCATCAAAAGAAAGAATGTTTGGGTTACCACAGCATCTTCTTAAAGTATTAAAATTTCTTCTAGCTTCATTGTGCTTCTGAGTGAAAATACTTTCTAATTTGCTGGTCATTACTTGTCAGTTTTCATTAGATGTCACGGCTTGGCACTGTCCTTGGGAGATTTCAGATGACAACATTTAGCCTCAACAAGACCTGTTGCCATACCTTCGAGCTTTGGTGGTGTTTGGTCTTTGCCACTGCTCTCACAACAAGCTGTTGGCAGAGCACCATGAATTTGTGTCAGCTGATGTTCAGAGTTCCTCATCAACTGAATTCAGCACAATCATACAGAGAACCTTTCAGAAATCATACAAGGAGCTGAGTGGAGACTGACACAGAAGCTGACTTGCTTTTTCCTTAGTCTACTACTTAATCAGTGGAGTATTTCTGTGGTCAGATTTGTTGGCACCTAAACAACCTCATAAAGCCACAATAGCCAAAACATGCTTTGAACAAAAAAAAAAAAAAAAAAAAAAGGAGGAAAAACGAAAGAAATGAAGAAAAAAAGAGACCTCTTTCAGCTCATTTATTGTTTGTCATCCGGAAACTTTACAAAACAGAAAGATTCTCAGCTTCAGGTCTCTTTGGAGGTGTTTTCTTGCTGCTGAGCTGGCTGCTGAAAGGGGACACAGGGACGCAGGACCCTTTACCCCTTCCTTCGGATACATGTGCCCTGCATATACTGCCACAGAGCAGCACAAAGGACCTTACTCTGAGGAGCAGCGCAGATCTGATTTCATGATCTGATCCATTGTTGTTCCTTACGCAAAGATGTAATAATGTTGGAATTTATGGATTAGTTAGACAATCCCTGAGCTGCTTTAATCAGAATTGGTGCTATTCCTCCCAGAATTTCGCTGGTCGGAGTACTGTGCAGAGATACTGGGTGTGTACAGAGAGCTCTTCCAGTTTTTTCTCTGTTAGTGCTGCGATATTTGCTAAGATGTCACTCATTTAGTTAGTAACCACTGGGCAAACCTCGCTGCCCTTTTTCTACGAAAACTGCCATTTTATTCAGAGGGGAGAAGTTGAAGTTTGTTATATAAAAACTACCCCATGGGCCAAATCTGGCTCACAAGGAGCTTCTCAGCCGTGCTCTAAAAAATCACTGTCATCAGCTCCGAGGTTGATCCGGGCTCTGAAAAGACCTGCTGTTGAAAATTAAGTGTGAAATTTGCAAATGATTAAGTTGAATTATTTACCTTGTTAGTTCATCATGTCTGCAAAAATATGCTCTTCCCTTCTAGTAACCTAGCAACGAATACACAGCACGCAGTTATTTTTTCACAATTTGTAGGAGAGTTGCATTAAAATGCATGTCAGTGTCTTTATTTCATGACAGGCATGTAGCAAACAGCACTGCAAATGTTTGTTTATCCTGGCAAGGGCTGGATTTGTTTAGTGTAACTTGCATTAGTTTTGTCTAAGTTCTGATGCAGAAAGGAAAATATACTCTTGTTTTCAGGTCAGGATTACAAATATTCTCTTCAGCTTTGTTTTATTATGAGAAGTGACTACTCATGGATTTGGGCCTGTGTCCTCTGCTATCATATCCTCCCACCATGTACTGGAAACTTCTGAATATGTTTGAAGAACTACTGATTCTACAGGTTGCAGAGTGCACACAGGCTGGAGGAATTGGAGAAAATGAAAAACTAAGCCAGCCAAGAGGATGCGCATCAAGATAACGATCAGCTTCACCAGTGGCATGAATTACGTTTTCTGAAACAGGAAATTAATGTTCATTAGATGGTAGAAACAAACAACTGGTCCTCTTGAAAAGTCCTCAGATTAGATGCTGGGTTTCTGAGTACTTTTTGGCAGACATTTTAAATACCTAGGTTATTGTGAAATGAAAAGAAAACAATAATTCTCGTGGATGAAATGAACTGGACTATCCCCAAAACAACAATATGCTGAGTCCTCTTCAGACGTTTTTGGTTTTGACTTCAGCTTTATCTGGTGTCGGGCATGCAAACATGAGTTAATGCCTGCAACCCAGAGAAGCCTCTGGGCTGAGGCACTAAATCCTCTGCCTGGGTCCCTAGGTCCTGAGACAGCTTTGCTGTGTGGGATGGCAAATGTTCTGTGTTTCTTAGCCATCTTTTGTGCTTTGTGTTACTTTTTTGATCCTCGCAATAGGCTGCTTGGGTCCAGACATCATTCCCTGCATGACTTTTCAGTTTGATGCAAAACGCAAATTCCTGTCTGCACGGGCTGGGTTGCTTAACAGTTTAAGGTGCTCGGAGGGGGGGAAATAGCGAGGGGAAAGAGGGAAAAGCACAGGAAGCATTGCTACTGTGATGCTGTGGCCATTGGCTTGATGAAAACCAAGCATTGTGGTTTGGGAAAATGGTCCTTGGTATCCTAAAGCTATAGTTTTAGCACCATCACGGAGCATAGATTTAATCCTTACTCCACTTTAGACTCCTTGGCTAAGATTCCACCTCGCTCAGCCTCCCTAATCTCCATGTCTTTCAGCTGGCTGAGGTGCTTCAGGAGTAGCGCACCCAGGAGTGTAGTCTCCCATAATCTCCATGTCTTTCAGCTGGCTGAGGTGCTTAAATTAGCAGTAGCATAGCCAGGGGTGTAGTCTCCCTCTGCAGTCAGCACGGAGAGACAGGCACTGCAGGTGATTCAGCTCTTACGTGGGCTGAGTGACCTGGTCTCCCAGAGGGGATTTGTGCCCCTTTGCCCCTGGGCACACAGGGGAGGAGAGCGCGCCTGACCTCCCTGCTCTGAGTCCCGTGTCTCACCCTGCTCCATATCGTGAGGTGGAAGCAAAGACCGCAAGGAGAAAGGGACGTTTATTTACCAACACCTGGAAGTGTAGAAATTGAAAAAATAAAACATACTCATTGACCAAACTGCTGATTTGCCTTAAATGTCTTAAGTGTTCACAGTGAATTAACTTCATCGCTTTCAGAGGTAACATCCCTGTTCCACATTTGCCCGTGCACTGAGAGCCCATAGGTGTAGCTTTAGGTACAGCTACTGGTTTGGCCACATCACAAGTCTGGGCACTCCACTTTATTTATTTAGGTGTAATGTCTTGTAATTAACTTGCCCAAATAATATTTTTTTTTTTCCTTTCCAGCGTTACTCTGTTTATCAGACGATTAAGACTCAAAATACCCCAAGTCTCGCTTCTGTGCCTGCAGCAAAAGCCCTGGATTGGGTGGGCGCTGGTGAGGATCCCAATGCAAACATCCTGAGGGGGAAGCGGGACTGTGAGTGCAGCGGGAGCTGTTTGTTTGGGAGCTGCCTGCGTGTCCGAGGGGAGAGGGGCAGCTCTGCTCCCAGTGCTCCCCCCGCCCCTCTTTCAACACTTCTGTCAAGCTGCCTCGCTCTTTAAAATGCCTTCTCTAAAAGTGACGCTGTTCCATCAGAAATCCTGTTCTCCTACAACTGGATTTCAGGTGTGCAGTTAATGCTAGCTTCTGCTAGGAAAGATTTGCTTATATGTCTTTAAATGCATGTCATTTTCTGTGACATTCCACAGGCCAAAAATTTTCCTTTTAAACCAAGAAAAGCAAGCCGTGAGGAGAAGCAATTTAAGAGTAATAGGAACTATGCTCAGATATTAGTACTAACAGAGGTAAGCAGGAATAAGCAGAAGGGTGCAATTATTTGTGAGTGTATTTTCATTACTAATTTTAATCCCATGAGAGCAAGTAACACAGTCCCCCCTCACCACACACAAAGATTTCCCACTGAAATTTCAGTCACTGAACCTCTCCCTGTTTTGTTATTCCGCTTGCTCCTGTCTGTCCGCTGGATGTACCTTACAAACTCTATTTATGTCATATTACTCCTGTACTAATTTTCTGTTGTCCTCTCCGTGGCTTGTTTGCACTCTTACACCACTCTTTTCTCCCCCCTGCTCTGCCATGCCTGCTGTTTAGCTCTGTCTTTGCCTTTCCAGAAAATACCCTCCTTCTCCTCCTTCCCCCTCCTCCTTTAAAGTTTCAGATTTCCCTTCCTGGCAGGCAGCGAGGGGCTGCACACCAGGCACTGGTGGTTGGGTCTACTCTGTAACCACAGGACCTGATTCACCTCCTGCACGCCAAGTAGCATGAAAATAAATCAGCTGGGATGGAGCTGGTTGGGAGTTGAAAAAACAGGGACCCATGGCAAAACCAACACACAGGGCTGGGTAATGACCAGCAGGGCTTCTCCAGGAGCGTGCAGTTCTCCCATGTGTATTCCCTTTGGGATGGCAATGCTGAGTGAGACCTTTCAGCAGAGTCACCCTGCCACACCGTTTAAACCAGCTTTGCGTGTTCAGCTGAGACCTGTTTAACCCCAAACCCTGCATCTGAAAGTGCCCCTACTGTCTGGGTCTCAACTTGGCAGGAGGGTTTTGTCCCTGATACCTGGGATCTAAACGCAGCCATGCTTTGAAGAAAATGTGAATCCAGATCTGAGCTTAAGCCTGTCTCTAATCACTGCTTGATTTTTGTTTTCTCCAAATCTGTGCATTTGAGTATGGAAGCAAATTAGTCATCTCTCCTTCAACAGGTTCTCCTCTTGCAGCTGCCTGTTCCCCAAGTCTTTTAAAATCACCGCTGTTTGTGCCTGGCTTTGTAGCCATCACAAGCAGGTATTTAAAGTGAATTTAGAATCAAGTGTCTGAAGTGACTCAGTAGATCCTCATCTTCGAGTTGCTCCTTGAGGAAGGTAAAGGAGCTTTATTGGGGCTCAAGTGTTTGAGTGTATGAAGCTGTTCCCAGAACCTGTATCTCCAGTCCTGCCACATTAGGCCAGTGTAGTAGCTTCGTGGCTTCTGTTTTTAGAGCAGTGTGAACCCTTTGCTGCAGAGGATTTATGTTTCCTTTCAACACTATACAATATTTTCCTCTGAGATTTCAGTGAAGTTTTGCTCTTTCTGAATGGCAAATGCAAAAAAAAAAAAAAAATTACTGTTCAGAATGTTCTCTCTTGAAAAGATGTTTGCTTTTCACAGCTCAAACAGAAAACAGCTCAGTGCATCCAAAAGCTGCCTCACCCTTTGAGCGTGTTCCCAGATCTCAGCCAAGAGCACGACTATGGAATAGCTGTGAGTAGCCGGAAGAGCATTGTGGGGATTGAGATGCAAATGAGCAAACCCAACAGCCCCCTTCCCCGCAGAGGTTCCTTATCTCCTTCTGCCCCTCACTTTTGAACTGGGGGAGGCTGAGCGTGGCCACGGCTCTGCACCCACAAACCCCAGCTCTGCAGCCAGAAACGCGGGCTCTGCACCCACCAGCCCGGGCTGTGCTCATCTGTAAGACTCATCAGCCTGGGTCGGATGAAGGACTGTATGAGCATCGCGAAGGCAGGGAGGACAGGAGGGGCTTTCAAAGCCCCCTCATTGCCATTACTTTTCTGGGTCCGCGGAACTAAATGCTCTGCCTTTTCGGAATTAAAAGGGGGAGACTGAAAGACAGAGGTAGCAGCCACTGCAAGATAGCTCACGCTGTTCCATATCTTAAAAGTTCCCAGTTTTCAAGCAGATTCAAAAGTTCTAAAGTGTAATGCGAGCAGCTGCCTGGGCACTTGTTTGTTTTATCAAATGCAGAGAGTTAGAATATTGCAAAGGAAATCAGATACAGCGGGTTGGGGGCATGCAGAGGGTTGCACATATAAACACACCAAGGAATAAAGCAATACGGTGTTTTCTCTATGCTTTTCTTTCCACTGTGAGGGAAAGGAAGCAAAACATTCTAACAAAACCTCCTTCTAAAGAAATAATCAAGGCGCTGAGCTCTAAAGCCCATGTCACTGCACACAGCCGGGAGAATAAAGTATTTTGCATTATTGCGTGTTGTCATCACTTTACTCTGTGTTGTCCCCACCTGCTAATTGCATGTTTACATGCATTGCATCATTTGACATAATTACTGTAATTATGTTAATACTTCATAATCAACAGAACAGTACCTGTAATTTACCAAACAAAAACGACATGAAAAGCTAAACCCACAAATGGAAGGGGATATGCTGCGAAGGATTTAGTCCTTGGTGCAGAAGCAGGCAGGAAGTACTCTGAACTGGAATGCCCTGGTTTAGCCATCGGATCCTCCCAGACAGCACCGAGGCACTTTCGCGAGGTGTTTAAAAAGCAGGTTAACACACCACACTGTGAACAGGGCACAAATGTTTAATACCCATCCGTGAACTCTCACCTAGAAAAATCTGTGCAGTGCCCTTAACAAAGCTGCCCGACAGACACTTGAAAGAACAACAGGAGACTAAGAAACCCAGTGATCTGGAAATATTTTAACCCCTCTCCTATCTGTGGACATACAAGATCAATCTCAACTCCCTTGATGCTTCTTTTGAAAGAAATACATGGCTTCCTGGCACATCGGAGTGCAGTCTGTGTGCAGCCCCCCCTTTATCTTAGTTTGGGTTTTGGGAGGATTCACCCCCTGCAGTTCCCTCACAACCCAGAAGGAATTTCTTCGCCTCTGGTTTCTCAAAGAAGGCTCTCTGGCACCAAGGGTTAAGCATCCAGAGACAACTATGGGATAAACAGGGACATTAAACAAGACAAGGAGTTACCCAGAGCGGTCATTAAGCGTTTGAGAGTTTTACAAATAAGATCGTGTCCCAAGCGCTTCCTGGTAAATGGTGGCACAAGGAGGTTCCAGCAAAATTATCAGCCTCCATCCCTTCAGGAAGGGTGACCAGGTGGAGATGAGATGATCCTGTTGTGGGCAGAGCAGCCCGCTGCAGGGAGGCGCACCGCTGGCACCCAGCTGTGCCCGGAGACGGGCAGTGGGTCACTGCTGGCACCTGCGGGTGTCCCCCGTGCAGAACCATAGAATCACCCAGGTTGGAAGGGAACCTTTAAGATCATTGAGTCCAAACATCAACCCAAGACTGACAAACCCACTGCTAACCCATGTCCCTCAGCACCATGTCCATGTGTCTTTTAAATACCTCCAGGGATAGTGATTGCAGCACTTCCCTCGACAGCCTCTTCCAAGGCTTGACAACAACCCTTTCAGTTAAGGAATTTTTCTAATACCCATCTTGAACCTCCCCTGGTGCAACTTGAGGCCGTTTCCTCTTGTCCCATCACCTGTGACTTGGGGGAAGAGACCGACCGCCCCTGGCTACCTCTCCTTTCAGGGAATTGTGGAGAGTGAGAAGGTCTCCCCTCAGCCTCCTTTTCTCCAGGCTGAACCCCCCCAGCTCCCTCAGCTGCTCCTCACAAGACTTGGCCTCCAGACCCCTCACCAGCTCTGTTGCTCTTCTCTGGACACACTCAATGTCACGAGGGGCCCAAAACTAGACACAGTATTCGAGGTGTGGCCTCACCAGTGCCCAGTACAAGGGGACCGTCAACTGCCCCAGTCCTCCACCCGGAGACTTTCCCGACCAAACGAACCCCTTCGCTGTCCCTGGACCGGCCGGGGGTGTGCAGGGCCCTGTCGGGGTGTGTGGGGGGGTGACGGACAGCATCCCCGGCGGGGCGAGAGGAGGGCTCCCGCCGCAGGCCGGGCCACCTGCAGGGGTCAGAGGACGCTGCGGCTCCCGCCCCCGCGGGGCCGGGCCGGGCCGGCGGCGGTCCCCGATCTGGCGCCGCGTTTTGCTGGCGCAGCAAGTGCCGGCCCCGCCGGAGGGGGGAGGGGGGGAAGGGGGGAAAGGAGGAGCCGGCTCTCGGCGGGCGGCCCGGGGAGGCAGGGCCGTTCCCCGCCCCTCAGCTGGGAGCCCGCAGCGAGCTGGTGCAAACTTCAGAGGCAGAGCCGAGTCGGAGTGGCGCGGAGCCGGGCATGGGGTAGCCGCTCCGCTCCCCCACCATGTAGGCGAGCTCCCGGGCGCTGCGCCCATCGCTCCGCGCCGCCTGCACCGCGTCCTCTCCGCACCGAACCGCGGAGGGGGGGGCGGACGNGGCGGCCCAAGGCGCAGAGCCGGGACTCTGCCTCCATCCCCCCACGGGGGGCCGGCCCCTCTCGGCGGGCTCCCGGCGGAGAGGCGCGGGGCAGCGGCCCCCGGAGCGGGGGAGGGATGGAGGGGCTGGGGCGGGCTGGGATCCCCTCTGCCCGGCTCGGGGGGCTGGGGAGGAGGAGGAGGAGGGCGGTGCCACGTCCGCCGCGAAGAAGTTTCTCCCCGCGACCATCTTCTCCGCGGAGGCGGCGGCCCTGGGTCTCTCTCCCCCGGCTGGCATCGGCGCTGGGATGCGGTGCACCTGCGGAGAAACTCGGGC
>VXBJ01001742.1:261271-273356 GCA_013400055.1 Nycticryphes semicollaris
AGCCGCGGCTCAGTACTCCAGCGACCTGTGCAACTGGAAGGGGAGGTGAGGCGAGACCCCCGCCGGGCTCCCAGGGGAGGGGAGGGAAAGGAAAGCGGGAGCTGCCACGTCCATCCCCGCCCTGTCGGGGGAAGAAGTTGATGCCGAAGACAAAAGGGAGAGCTCTCCCGCTGCGATGACCAGCCAGGGCTCGGGGAAGCGGAGGGGGGCGGCCCAAGGCGCAGAGCCGGGACTCTGCCTCCATCCCCCCACGGGGGGCCGGCCCCTCTCGGCGGGCTCCCGGCGGAGAGGCGCGGGGCAGCGGCCCCCGGAGCGGGGGAGGGATGGAGGGGCTGGGGCGGGCTGGGATCCCCTCTGCCCGGCTCGGGGGGCTGGGGAGGAGGAGGAGGAGGGCGGTGCCACGTCCGCCGCGAAGAAGTTTCTCCCCGCGACCATCTTCTCCGCGGAGGCGGCGGCCCTGGGTCTCTCTCCCCCGGCTGGCATCGGCGCTGGGATGCGGTGCACCTGCGGAGAAACTCGGGCGGCCCTGTCCGGCTCTCCCGCGCCGTGACCGTCCTGTCCCTCCGCGCTTATCCGCCCCGCAGCTCCCGGGAAGTTCTCCCGCACCTCGTCCCGCGGAGATGGCGATGCTGAGCCCTGGGAGCGGGAGCTGTCGCGGCGTCTTGCGCTCCTCATCTATTCTAATTGCACTGGTTGTGAAAGCTCTCCAGTTCTCAAGTGTTTATCTCCCAAATTATCTTTCCTTTAATTGCTTGTAATAAGTTTAACGTGTGTGGTTGGGTCTGTGACCTCTTCCACTGCTCTTAGTTTTAAAGAAGAGACTCTGCTAACAAGCAAGTGTTGCTTTCTGTACTGGGGGAGTAAACCGCTTTCACTGCACTATTCTGCTCAGATCTGACTTTCTGTGAAATAAAATTTTGGCCAGCTTTTATCAGTAGGGTATTTTGGAGTAGGGAAAACTCAAAGCAGGGAAAACAGCCGGATTGACTTTAAACATAATTTCATATCTGTTCCTGTCTGCAACATGCAGATACTTCGTTTTTTCTGAACTTTTTTTGACTCTTGACAATTAATGTGTAGTTAATCCCAGTGAATCCACTTGAAGGTGATTCTGTTTGATAGGGGCCAAACCTATTAGTTCTGTGGCAAACTACTAATTATATAATTTTTTGCTTTATGAACCTCCCCTCCAAGCTGTACCTGCTTTCATCCCTAAGCATCCTATCCCAGCTGCAGGTACTTACCTGGACCTTACCACACTGTACCACAGCGTGGTTTTTTAAAAGACTGATGACAAACCCCTGTAGTCTTGTCCTGCTTGGTTCCTCTTTTTGTCCTGTTTTCTTAGACCAAGCAGCGCCCGCCCATGTCTCCTGAGCAGGGTTGGAATAAGCGGTGCCTTGCGTATCAACTAAGGGGGTGATCCTTTGGCAGGGGAAGTGAAATATCATTTCCTGTAAGTAAGTTTGGGGTGAACTGGTGACGCAAGCCTGGGCTCCCTTGCCTTTTGTCGCTTCTGTGAGCCAAAGTGGTGACAGCTTTGTGATGATGCTGTTGGAGGCCCCGTGGAAGAGCTGCCTTCTTGCACGCACTGCTCAGTCTGTGTGTTTTCACTTGTGTGAGAGAGTCCCAGAGTCCGGGTGGACAGGGGTCTTGGGAGGGGATAAATAAACCAGGCAGGGTTTGTCTGGTGTTGTCAGAAACAGGTGTTGTCAGAAATGCTGGCAGTCCTAAGGCCATTAAATATCATCTGCTTTGTCCTAAAAGACTAGCAGTTAAGGAGGAAAGAAAGGTAGTTTGAGGTACCAGTAAAAACTTGGATGCCAAGCCAAGAAATGTCATCTTTCTTCCATGGAGAACTTCTAGGTTGTCTTGTGCAGGCAGATTTCAGAGGCTAGTGCTCTCCTACAGAAGGTGCTTTCTTACCTTTTATACATGTCTATATTGATCTTAAAAGTAGAATATTCTGTATATGATTTTTTTTTTCCCCATTAGCTTGTGGAGAAGTGCCCAGCTTATTTCCCTGAGTGGTATGAAGAGCTTCACTAGGATTCCTATATGAATTTCCCCCTCATGCTTTCAGGGAAATCTGATGCAATGCATAGCTTGACACCTGCAATTTAAGCCATGGCAGCATTTTAATAAATAGCCCTGCAGAGAGTTTCCAGGAAAGCTTTGTCCAGAAGAAAGCAGAAACTTCACTCTGGTGTATGTCTGGCTATTACTCTTGCTGTAACTTCAGGTTCATGTGCTGCAATGACCTCTTGATGCTTTGGGCAAAAGTGCTTCAGTGACACGCTAAGAATATGCCAGTCTGGCGGTTTTGACTGTAGGAGGAAGAATTCAGCTCTGATTTGGCTGCTTAACGTCCGTCAGTCTTGCCCTCTGCACCGACGGATGCTCTGGGGAAGTCTCAGTGCTCTCTAGCTTGTCACCCTTCATTAGATAGCCAAATTAGGAGCGACAGTTCCCTGCGTTTGCTGAGGGGTGCTGGGAGGACATAGGTGCTTCTAGGGCTCTTCAGAGAGTCTGTAATAGAATAGATAAAGGCATTGGCTAAAGTGTGAATATTCCTCCCGCTCCCTCTTTCTTTCCATAACACCTGATGCATGTTGCAGCACAACATCTTACTGCCCCAACACCATAACTGATCTTCCAGGGCAGACAGAGGGGGTGGCTGCAAACAGAAAGGGAGGAAAGCGGGGAGGGAGACAAATGATTCAGGATGTCCTTGTGGATTGGAATGAGGAAGTAGTACTTGCAGGAGAAGTAAGCCCCAGTAAACAGCACACCTCTGAAAGGGAGGACGGATGGCTCATCCATCACTATAACCGTGAAACAACCACCCTATCTGTTCACCATATACTTAAAAACACAAACACAAAACTCAAATGAGCTTGGGAAAAAGAAAAGGGGGAAAAAAAAAAAAGGCTCCTGGGCCTCCATTATTTTCTGTTGTTTTGTGGACATGGTGTGTGTGATGCCTGGCTAGTGAGAGCTAAACAGGACGTTAAACAATCTCCCAGTGTGGGGATGTGTCTTTTTGGCAGAAAGAAAGCGACAGGTTTCACTGGATGATGGTGGTTGCTGTTAAGTAATGTGAGCGTGTATTTTGAAATCTGCTTAACTTTTGAGTCATCCTTTATTATAAGGCTTAGTGCGTACAGGTATTTGTGCTTGATGTATCTGCCTAATGGCATCACTCTTGCCTGTGGGATATAATTGGCTTTCAGAAGATAATTTCAGAATCCACCCTGTTTTTTGTTTGAACAGCACGAACGTTTGAACAAAGTGAGTGCTAAGGCCTTTTTTCTTTGGCAGAAAATCACTGCCTCCGTGTTACTGGGATCACTTGCAACAGCAGTTTCACTGCATGAGTTCAGGGTTTTGCCGCTGGTATCTTCCTTCTGTTTAAGCACTCAGGCTTCAGGGTGGAATTTGCCAGGATACAAGTCCTACAAAACCTTTGCAGCTTGTTTCGATGTCCTGACTAGGAGCAACTGATGTGTGAGGGTAGGGTTTTTTTGCCCCTTTGCTGAGGGGTAAGCTTTACATTCTTTAATTTCACTTATCCACTGCTTGCACAAAAACAGACTTCTGTCTTTTCTGTTGAGTGGCATCATGCGCGTGCTGGGGTGAAAAGTGATTTTGTGGACCAGATGTGGATTTACAGTCAACTTGAAATATCCCATTGAAAGTTAAGTTTCCTGCATGTGTTAAGTACTACTGAATTCGAGGGCAAGAGACTAAAGGTCAAAAACTTGTCCCTCTTTTCTCCTCATCTGTGTTCTTGATGTGGCTTTCATGATTATTCAAAAGCACATGTTTGCAGGCGCTATTGTTATTAAATATAACTTTTTTTTCTAAGCTTCCTCAAGTAACCTCTACCTAATGGGTCACACTGCCACTCACAGTCATGAGTCACATCAACAGTAAATGCAAACCATATGGGTTATTTTATCCCTTCTTTTACACATGGCTTCTTGTTACTTTCTAAATGCTGGCTTGAATTTAAACTCTGTTCAGCACCTGAATCTATTTTTGGGGTGAGGAGCTGTGTATTTGTAGGTTTCTGTTGAGAAACCAGAGCTTGATGTCATTACTTGCACTGTACTAAAGTACGTTTTTTACCACAGATTTCCTGTGTAACCTCAGACAAGTCACTTAATCACTTAATCCTTTTCTTTTCTTTTTTTTTTTATTATTATTTTTATCTTTGTCTTGGTTCATCTGCATGCAAGTGGGAATGTTTTACAACAAAGGTTTCCTAAAGCACTGCAAAGCGTAAGCTGCGCTGAAGGGTCTTATTTTGGGTGGTGCTCCACAGGCACAGAACACAAAGATGCTGATGTTTGAGAACTAGGGGCGCAAGGCATAAGGAGGAGAAACAAGCTTGGTGGTGAAGTGATTTACTCATACTCACGGGGTAGGTTTGTGACAGGACAAGGACTGGGACCAAGGGATTTTTGCCTAATAGGCCCAATACTGTAACCAATACGCCAGGCTTCCCACAAGCTTTTCCTGTCACTGGGATGCCTGCAGCATGCAATGTCGCATTAGTGCTTTGAGTCACTTTGGGTAAGGAACCTGTGGGGTTGGTCCAGCATCAGTGGTGGGCAGCAAGGGCTGTTTAGAGCTGTTCTCAGTTCAGGCTGTGGGTGAGCAAGTCATGAGGATCTACTAGTCATCCTGCTTAGCCATGGCCATTGCTCTCCTCTCTCTGGAAGTTGGTCCTGGGATCCCCATGTTGCTCTCCTGTCCCATCTCTGTGATCACCAGCCCTCAAAATGGGTATTGGGGTGTTAATTTTTTGCTGTGGTGCTGGATAAGGACACAGACCTGGTGGTGGCCATGTGCCCCAGCAATAGTAGCTGGGTCTGCTCAAAGCCCATCAGAGCTGGGCTAAGCTGAGGAATTTAGTTTCAGGAGTTGACTGTCAGGAGGATAGAGCCAGGCTCTTCTCAGTGATGGCCAATGATAGGACAAGGGGCAATGGGTGCAGGCTGGAACAGAGGAGGTTCCACTAAATATGAGGAAAGGCTTCTTCATGGTGAGAGTAACAGAACACTGGCAGATGCTGCCCAGAGAGGTTGTGGAGTCTCCTTCTCTGGAGACATTCCAAACCTGTCTGGATGTGTTCCTGTGTGACCTGCTCTGGGTGTTCCTGCTCCGGCAGGGGGATTGGACTGGATGATCTTTCAAGGTCCCTTCCAATCCCTGAGATTCTGTGATTCTGTGTAAGCTAAGCTTAAGCCTCATAATGGGGTGAGGTGGGGGAACATGGTACCATGTACTGAAGTAGGCAGCATAGTTTAACGCTTCCCCAGCTCTGCTTGGGGAGCGTAGTGTCTTCTCTCCCTGACTTCCAGTTTGGAGACTGGGGCTGCTCAGCTGGGTAGCATATTGCTAGCACCCAGAGCATCCCTTTGCTCCAGTTCACAGGGTGAGCTTGGCTTCCCTCCCAGTTTCAGATCCATTGGGAATATAGACTTGGAAGGGGAACAAAGTACTCGGCAAAAGGTGGAGTCCGATCCGCGAGGCTGGAGAACGTGCTGGTTTAAGCCACCAGGAAGGGAGCTCAAGCGTACGTGTTCTACTTAGTATGCGCCGAGTCATTTGCCACAGCTCAGCTGATGGGCAGTAACTGAGGCTGTAGTAATTGAATTGCTTTTGATCATGTGCTTATATCCTATTTAATTTTTAAGTCAATTGCTAGTGGTTTGACATTTTCTTTTGGGAAATGATTTAAAACTGTCCTGTAATATTAAGGTTGCAGTTTTGCAAGAGGCAAGCACTTGTGACTGCTGCTGAGCTGGATGGACTAATACTCAATACACACAGGTTTCCCATGTTTGTTGATGTGGGTCTTTGAAGGTTTGAGGTTATGACGGTCACATTACTAGCTCTCTCATTTCTCTAACTTTCTCTTTCTTTCTTCCCTTAGTGGCTTAACTCACGAGTCTCACAAGAAGGATGTTGAACAGGTCTACCTCCGCTGTTCTGAAGGGTCAATAGAGTGGATGTATCCCACGGGAGCACTCATAGTCAACCTGCGACCCAATACTTCACCTGCCTCTTACAAACATTTGACTGTTTGCATAAAGCCCTTCAAGGACTCTGCAGGAGCAAATATTTATTTGGAAAAAACTGGAGAACTGAAACTCTTGGTGCGAGATGGAGACCGCAGTCCCAGTAAAGTCTATTGCTTTGGCTACGATCAGGGGGGGCTGTTTATTGAGGCCACTCCTCAGCAGGACATTAGCAGGAAGATTACAGGCTTCCAGTACGAGCTGATGAGCAAGGGGATAGCATCTGATTTGCACACAGTTTCTGGTGAGTTCTGGGGTGTTGGTCATGTTTTCACGGACTGTATTGGATGTGTAACAGATGGCAGTGTGAGTGAGTGGGAAAGTGGTTGGGTCTGAATTTCATCTGCTTTTAAGGACATGTTTTATAAACAGGCTATTGCGGAAGAATTGATTTTTTTCTTTTGTTGTTGTTGTTTGTTGGAAGCTGGTAACATAAGCTGAATTCTGAATGATTTGTTAAGGACTCCGCTGTGAACGATTCTCCCCTTGCAGGCCTGGGGTGAGCCACAGGAGCTGGCTTTACCCTGCAGTGAACTCCAGTGTGAACTGGGCTTCCAAGCCTTGCTGTAACAGTTTTCTAAATACTTTTTAACTCAGTTTTTAAGACTCCGCTGCATGTTTTGAATAACAAGCATTTAAACAAGGAGGAACTCCTTTTCCTTTTCCTTTTTTTTTCTTTTTCTTTTTTTTTTTTTTGCTCTGAACCTACTGCTACTTGCTGACCTAATTATTGCTTTTTTTTTTTTTTTAAACGAGGAAAATGGTGTGTTCCTTCCTCAGCTCTGCCTATTACACTCTCTTGAGCACTACTGCGCCATGGCAGCGCTCTTCAAAACCATGACAATACTTTTGAAGTGCCGGCGTTGTCTTCTCCACTATGAAAAGCAAGTTTTGTCGGGAGGAATTTTACGCCAAGGAAAAGCTTGTAGGAAGTGGAAGTGGACAAACTTTCTGAAAGAGCAGCTTACAAGTCTGCAAAGTCTGATACTAAAATAGTAAGCTAAATACCATTTGGGAACAACAGTTCTAGGTGTAACCTAATTATGCTAATCAATTTGTTTGAGAAGAAGTAAAACGAGCATTGTGGAGGATGGCAGGGGGAAGTTCTCTTTAGACAGGCGGTATCTGGTTCATGCATCTCATCCTCATCCATTCGGCATTGCCTCTAGCTTTTATCCCCAAACCCCGGAGGCGAGCTTTCCACAGTAGCCTGAGGAATAGCAGATCTGGGGTAGTTTGTCCCAAATGAGCAGGGAAGTTTCAAGGTTTAGGGATTGTTGTACAAGGGGTCATGGTGGCAAGCAGATCTCTCTCTCTTTTGAAATGGTTGGGAGAGAAGGCATCCCCACAGCAGGGGAGGAGAGTCCTAACAGCACACTTGAGGTGACTTGGGTAAAACCCCCTGTAAAGTGAGCCTAAGACTCTGTAGGTAGGATGCCTGGAGTCTGTGGTAGTGATGCCACATGCTTTGCCTGAGATGCCACATGATAAGCAGCATTGTGGCTAATTAAGGCACAGCTGTATCTCCTAGCCATTGCATCCCTCGGCCCCCTTTGGGAGAAGTGGCTGCCGAACTGGAGTCCCATACTCTCCCTTCCACAACAGGGCTCCAGATTCCTAGGTCTGTGTATTTGTGCAGACTTGCCACCCTGTTAGTGTTTAGGTGTTGGCACACCGATTCAGATGTGGCATTTTTATTTTGTGCGGATCTTAGCCGGACTGAGATGAGGAGTTCTGAACTCAAGAAGGCAGTAGCTGGCTGAGGGCTAATGCAGTAACCCCAATAACTGATAGATGGCGTGTTTGCCATTAAAACAAAAACAACCTATAAACACAAATATTCAAATATTGAAGTTGCCTTCTTGACTCTTGCTGTGTATACAGGTTGTAGCTTAATACCAAGGGTTCTGCATTCTAAGCAGACTTCTCTGCTGCGTTGTACAAATGCTGCAGATGAAGTAGGGCATCTGCTGCAGAGATGCTTTCCCAGTAAGATCATTTCTG
The DNA here is from genome assembly GCA_013400055.1 of Nycticryphes semicollaris. Taxonomy (NCBI): domain Eukaryota; kingdom Metazoa; phylum Chordata; class Aves; order Charadriiformes; family Rostratulidae; genus Nycticryphes; species Nycticryphes semicollaris. The sequence goes on from VXBJ01001742.1 coordinate 269,365, forward strand.
CAGAGATGAATATGCTGTGCTGAATGTTAGCTATGCAGTAAAATTCCACTGCAGAAGACATTAAATACATTGTTTAATCAGTTATTTGGAGAATGTTCCCAGATTCAGTGCTTCTTTCTTGGATGGAGACACACGCAGGCTAGCGATAAGTCACTTGCACTTACCAGGAAAGGTTCTGTATTATTTATTTTCGAACAAAAAGTTGAAATTGCCCTTTAATATAGGTAAAATAGTACATGAGAAATACTGCTCATCACTGCTGGTTGTACTTTGCACACAGATTCAGTTTCTGCCGAGATTTCCTGAAATCAAGGGGACTCGCTGCTGTGCAGTTCACATCACAAGCCGGTACAAACTGCTCTGTTTTTAGAACGAAGTGCTCTTCATTCCACATAAAATCTTGGAGGTTTTAAAAGCTGATGGGAGTTTTCTTCAGAGACTTTAAGAAGTCAAACAGAGGACTGAATGCAATTACAGCCTTCCTCTTTGATAGGCATATTAAATAACTTTTTCTGTGACTGCTGTGTTCTCAGCTGTAACAGACACTGTTTGAATTTCAGTGCTCTCCTATAAAACAATGTGGTGGGCTATCTGCTTCACGCTCCAAGTGTCTTGTTTGGACAGAAGAAGCTTTTTAATAGTTCATCAGCAGAGCCTTCCGGGCAAACTAGGGATCTCTATTGTATTTTAAATTATTTCTCTTGCCTTTTTTTTGGATCCCCAGACTGGGGGGAAGAGGGGCGGGGGTGAAAACACGATGAAAATGCCATACATGACTCTTTCCACTACTCACTCAGATGAGCACTTTTATTCTCCTATAAATATCTATATGCCTGGGGAAGCTGCCAAATAACTGCCTTGTGAGGCTTCTATAGAGCAATATATTTGGGGCTCTGTGCAGTTCGTGGACCTCCTTTTTCTGGAGCTGTTTCTAATTTTTCTGTGAAACCTCCAAAGAAATGTGCTTTACTGGGCAGTTCATTTGAAGGGGAAGTTTCCAGTCAGTTGACTGAAATCACTGGTGACTTCTTCATCGGAGAGGAGACTCCAGCCAGAGGCAAGTGCTGACCTTAAAAGAGCTGAAAACTGAATTTAAGGTTCTGCATTTCTCTCCGAGCATACCTCTGTCCCTGTTTTGGCTGTTGTACACTGGAAAAAAACAAGTGAGCATCTCTGAGTTGCAGTTTGACTGAGCTGGGCCGATCTGGCAGTAGGTGTGAAGAGGTGGCAGAGGCGAGATGCTGCTGCAGACGGGGGCTGAGATGTGCTGGCAGAGCTGGGCAGAAGAGGCTTGTGCGCTTCCTGACCTTGCCTAACGCTGCAGCGCTTCGTCTGAGGGCGAAGGACCGAGAGTCACAAATATTGCAATCATTTGCTTAGGACTGCGGAGCAGAGGAGGTGACAGTTGTAAAAGACCCAGGTGTGGGGCACAGAAATCCAGCCCTTTCCTTCTGCAATAACCACTGGCTAACAGCTTCTCCCCACTTTGCTAAACGCTGTGTTTGTTTCCTGGTGATAATTACTGTACTCTGCCCTGGAGTTTACTCTCTCTTCCTAACCTGGCATCCCAGCTCTGATTAAAGAGTATAAGTCATCTGGTTAAGACTTTAATGACCCGTTGTTGTCCTCAGAGTCCTGACATTGCAGGGTGCATCAACAAATCAGCAATGCTTGGCAGGGTGCCTGTGGTTTAATTAGAAAACCTCAAGTTTTATTAGTTTACAGTCATTCTTTCCCACTTAATCAGAGTCTAGCAAATAATTCAGCAGAAAACATACACAGGTTCTGAATTGGCCTCTCCCTTTTCTCGAGGAGGTTGAATGACACGGTGCAGCCTTAAAATTTTCCAGATTTTGGGGGGGTTTAACCCTTTCCTTGGCTCCGAGTCTGCCTTATTGCACTCTTTTATGGCTTCCCTAAATGTGGGAAGTATTCGCAGTGTACTGGTAGGTTTTAATTCAGATTGCTGAAATTCGGTGTGGGATGGTTTTTACTGTGATAGTAACCAACAAAAAAAAAAAAAGCACATTTCTGTGGGTTTGTAGTTTCTTAGGCTGGGAAGAGGAGCTAAGAAAAGTGTGTGCTACAGCACTTGTCACCATTTTCTGTGAGTAGTCCCTAAAAAGGGTCACCTTGGCAATTCAGGCGTCTTGATGGGCGCATTGTCCTCTTGATGCCCAAAGTGCTGGGTGACTGAAAGAGCTTTTGACTTCAGATGAGGTTTTTGGATTGCAGCCCTGTATGATTCCCATCCACACTGATGGTCCATTAACTTCAACTCACTCTGAAGCCTTGGTGTTTGCCCAACTGAAGAACTGAAGCACGGTGACATTTTGGCCCAAGGCCATTTGAGAAGCAGCAGAACTTGTTTACGTGTTCCAATTCTATTGATTCTAATCTTTTCTGCTTGTGCTGGAAGAAAATGCTCTGAGTCTCTGCTGTGCTGCCTATACTGGCAAGTAGATGGAGGCTTTGGCAAGAATTGTTGTTTGCCTATATAGTTTCTAGAAGTTTTCTGAAGGTGATGACCTGTATGAGTTTCTCGGCTGCGGTGGAGAGTGTACCTGGTCAAGGTCTGCCTTCAGCACCACAAGCCGCTTGGATTAAATTCCTATGAAAAGTGTGGAGGTCCCTTGGGAGTCATAGACTTTTTAAGTTCTCCAGCTTCTGCTGAGCTAGTCTGAAACAAGAATCTGCAGGTTTGCCCAAATGTTTTTGAGAGGAAGGTCAACCCTCTCCCCTCTCTACCACCAAAAAACCACTTAATTTTGTTACCTAAAGTCTGTTTCAAGAGCATCGTATCCAAGCTCTGGATCCAGCTTTATATGAAGCCTGCAGTTTGCTCTTCCCATTGCACACTCATGAGGATGTCTGTAATTCGATTGTTAGAGCTCAGGAGGTAAATGGAAAGCCCTTTCATTACCCACCCGCTTTTGTGTAGTAAAGAAGTGTAGTAAAGAAGTCAAACTTTAACAAAAATGTCCTTTATCTTGATGGCATCTACCAACTTGATGCAGGTTCTATTAACTGTTTTATACCTTTTCTTTATTAATGCTGGGTACCTGGCTGAGAATATTAATAGACAGGAGGTGCGGTGCTCAAGTGGGTATCTGAAAAACAAGGCAAAACTGGATAAATCCAGTTAACTAATTAGGAACAGTATTCAGCTATTTCCTGCATGCTGTTAATTCACTGGCCTGAGAAAACAGATTGGAAATTAAGAAAGCTCATAAGAATTTGGGCGATGCCAGTGTTTCTGCTAACAAATGGCTTTTCGAAGCACCCCTCTTAACTTTAGATCTTTGGGTTTGGCAGAGGTGGGGCACCAATCTGCCATATCTCAGCAGGTATTCTCCCAGAGCACTGTTGCCATTGCAACTTGTGGGCTCCTAATCTAATGCTTTCCTCTGGTTGCTCCCAAATAACACAATTTTTTTGTTTCTTTCTTGGAAGCTGAATGAGATGCTAAGGCTGGGCTGGACAGGGCTTTGAGCAACCTGGTCTGGTGGGAGATGTCCCTGCCCAGGGCAGGACCGTTGGAACTTGATGATCTTTAAGGTCCCTTCCAACTCAAACCATTCTGTGATTCTTTGTAACCTGAAGCAGTAGATGCACTGTTGTGATTTTCACTTCTAGTTGGGAGACGAAATGTGCATGTTTCTGGCTCTGGTGAGCAGGAAGCTGGGGCTGTTTTCCTGCTCTCTGCCCAGGTATTCGCAGTATGGAAATGTCTGTCAGTCCCTGCTGTGCTCATCACCAGGGTTTGCAGAAGAGGTGATGGAAAGGAGCACTTAAAGCACTTAAACTGAAAGTCCCCGTTACCTTTATGCTTAGCACAGGTTCTGCTTGAGTCATTGTGACCATCCTGAGATGTTGTCGCCCCGCTCTGTGGCAGGGGTGGCATCACTGCTGTGTGCTGCAGGGTTGGTGGCTCTATATTCCCATACCCACCATGAGGGGACAAAAATGGCCTGCTTTTTCTTCCCCCCCCC
>VXBJ01001742.1:273366-420584 GCA_013400055.1 Nycticryphes semicollaris
CCCCCGCCGTTTTTTGCAGAGGATACGCTCATACATCTTGGGGTTAAGCTGTGTTAGGGGAAAAAAACAAATCTGAGTGTGGTCTGGTTTGATTTGCACAGAACAGAATTGATACTGCACTTCTCCCAGCAGGATTTACTGGTGAAATTCATAACATGCAGCACAGCAGAGCCCAGGGACCTGTTCCGTAAGACTGAGTTCATGGGGTCTGGGTGGCACATGAGGTGGTCCCTCCTCTGCTCTAAGGGTTTGCTGCTGCTTTCTGTGCTTGTTCCCTCCCTAAAAGGTCAGCAGCAAGTTTTAAGAGAAAACCACCAGGAAGCATCCTTGCATGTGGTTCAAAATGTACTTCAAGTATTGGCCTTGTAATGGAACATTTTGACACTCCTGATTTAGTACCTGTTATTTTCTGAATAGCTTTTTGTATGCTCACCCTCCTTGCAGGAAGGTTTTCAGTAGTAACATTCATGTATTTCCCCATAGTAAAAGATTATGCAGAGCTACATACAAAGTCACTTTTTATGAAAGAGTAAACAGTATTCCCTAACCCTATATGTATTTGAAAAAGCACATTTTAAGCTATCTTGAGGGCACGTCACTGCACTGGATGTCACGGATCAACACGTAAATTGATCCAGCTGGCTGCTGTAAAACGGAGCCTGGAATGGGATTAATTTTGAGGAGCTTGAAACCTGCTCTAATTATTCATGTGCCTAAAGTGGTCAGATTTGCAGTGAATGACTGACTGGAGGGAAGAGTTTGAGAGCAAAATTTTGGGGGTTCTTCCTGTGAAATGATTTCAAAGTGCGGTTCTGATGTTTGGGGAACACACATGCTCTTAAATGTTCTTAAATTGAGCAAGGATGACATTTTCAGGATCTGAGCCTCAATAAGATGAAAACTTTTAAACTGGGAAGTGTTCACCTAAAAAAAAACCAAACCAAAACTGGAGGGATGGCCTTATTTAATCTCTCCTTCCTCCAAGAAAATGAGTTTGACAGCAGTCTCCTCTGGCCCTGCTTGCCCTTTGACGTTTCCAGGACAGTAGTTGGTTTTGCAATGGGCAGAGGAGGTGACAATGGAGCTGCAATGATAAATACACAGCTGCAGGGGAGATAGGGCAAGAAAATAGCTTATTTTTGCTAGACTGGCTACGAATGCCGTTAGCTTATTTCTCAACTCAGTGGGCAGTCAAAACCAATAATGAGTCAGGTGTATTGTCCGGGCAGCTGGGGCTCTGCTTTGCTCTGACCTTTATGTACTGCAGAAGATAGTCCCACAAACAGATTTGCAATCCAACGGAGTTGCTTGGCAGTCTTTAATAATGCCCTGTGCTTGCTCTGCAAAACTGTTTAGTTTGCTAATTCCTGAGGCTGTAGTTAAAGAAGGGATGGGAGAGTGGGGGGGAACTGCATTCCTCTGCCCACCCTCACTCCCCCACCTTCCCTGAGGAATAAGAAGCTCACTGAAACATGGGCCAGATTTTTCCTGTGTTAGGGCCTTGATTTACAGGACAGAAAATCTTTCACCTTCATCTGTTGTAGAAGCCAGAAAATGTACACTGTGTGTTTATTATATGTATATATCTAGAGAGAGACACATATATGTAATATATACTGCATGGATACTTGGAAGCTACCCTGGACCCAAAGCTGGGATATGCTGAATCTGACCTTGAGAGGTCAAATATAGAGTCAAAAAAGCTGCTGCCATATGACACAGCCTAGATCCAGCATTAACGTCTGCTGCTGCTTCACATGTGTGGAAGGATATTTATTTATTTTTTTGGGTTGGTTAGATAGATCCCCCCTTGGGTATCTCTGCACCACTCAGACTCCTGTTTGGGATTTGGGCATCGATTCCTACAACAGGCAGAAACCCCGGTGTCCCGCTCACTTGCAGGGATCAGATGGTTAGTGCTGGGACACGTGTGGGGAGCCTGGCCCGGCCCTCCGCTGCCTCAACTCCCCCAGGACCCTTCCTGTTTGTATAGGATGCACCTCTGTCCCAACAGAACTGTTAGCAACTTTACACCAGAGTCAGCTGTGGGTAAGTAGATGGGAGAAATTTAAGGCAAAAAAACAGGGGGTGGGGTGGGGGGAAAGTCCAGGCTTATGTAGAACCAGGGAATGATCTTAATATGATGAAGAAATGTGTGCTGGTTAAGTAAGAAGAGCTGTGTGTATCTTAGAAGCTGTACCTGTTACAAAGGGAAAACCTTAGGTAACGTGGTTGGGGGGTTAAACACTGAACAGAACAGGGCATGAGATGTAGTGTGGCCCTTCCACAGTCCCCCTCAGGAACAGGCGGATCAAATGAATGTGGTTTTAAAATAAAAACTGGCATTGTTCCTTGTGCTCTTCCACACACCAAAAAGAATTTGATTTCTAGAAACAGGAAGAAGAAGGACCCACGTGGATGAGAGTGCACATAGGCTACTTTTTTTTTCTTAGTATTTTCCTTATTTTTTTTTAACTCAATTAATCTTTGATCTGTCATTACTCCACTCTTGGGGTTTAACTTTAACCAGCCACTTGTTACTTAATTCTATTCCCCTGCTCCATAGGAGGCATTAATGGACCGGACCGAAGAGGAGGGTGGTGGGGAGGGAGGGAAGGCTCTGTGTCCCTGGCAGGTATCCAGCCTGGCGGTAGGTGCTGGCTCCAGCCCCTTCCGTAGCCCTGGCAGGGGCAGAGGGAAGCTTTGGCCCCAGAGCCATGTGCCTGGCCCCACAGCTTCCCCAGGGCACGAGGGTAAAAAACACCTTGCTTTTTCATTTTCTGCCTTGCACAGTGCATGGCAACTCATGAATGCTTTGTTTGCTATCAGAGGCAAAACTAGAGAAAACTTTCTTTATAACTATGTTTTCCTAGATCTGATTGATGTGTGCTTTTACAAGGTTTGGGAATGGCATTTTCTCTAGCAGAAAAAAAGCAAATATTTTCAGAGTGAACTTTTTTTTTGGGGGGGAGGGTGGTGGTGGTGAGCCAAGCCCTCAATCTTTGTGGGTTTTGAGTCAGTAGAAATACTGGCTGTGGTCCTGTGCTGCTGCTGGAGAATGGGCAGCATGGAGGTGCGATGCTACAGCTGCCTGCGCTGGTGGGCTCTTGTGGGGCAGCCGGGAAAGGGGTCCTGCCCCAGCTGCAAGGTCAGAGGAGACCAGAAGAACCCCTCAGCTGTCTGGAGGCACCTCTGCTTTCCTCATTCATCCATCCATCCATCCTCACACCTGCCCAGCGCTTCCCATTCCTGATCTCCCTTGGGCAGCAGTGGTAGGTTTGAGGAAGGAGAGAGGTGGTTTTTCCCCTTTGAGAAAGGGGACAGAGACAGCCAGGGAATGGCAGATGATTCTGAATGCTGTTTGCAGAGAAACATGGACTAGTACAGTCGCAGGCACTTCAGACAGAAGGAATTTAACTGAAAAGCTGGCCTGCTGAGTTAGGGCTCTTTGGACACGATGCATTGCAGGCTTGACTGTAAAGGAGGGTTTTTTCATAGTGCTGGTGATGCAATGGGTAAGTGTAGGGGCTGTGCTGGGAGCTGGGACTGACCCTGAAACCATTACATCCCTGCCCAGGGGTTCGCTGGGGCAGGGTGGGAGCGCAAAGCCTGGGGCTGGGATGGAGCCGCTGGAGGGGGTCAGGGCAGTGGTGGAGACTGAGCTATGAACGGCAGGAGGGAGGCAGGAACGGGATGGAATCAGTGTTTGGGACAGGCATTACTTTTCCCTGATGGAGCAACAGGCAGCCCAGAGGAGGTGGGACAGAAAGAAGTGTCTGGAAGGTGTGACGCTTCTCATAATTTCTCCTGGGTTGATGCAACTCATGCCTGAACCTGGAGGAGAGTTTAATAGTGTCTAATGCTGCTTGAATAAAAACTGCTGTGCGTTCCCCCCACCCACCCTTTTTTCCCTTTTTTTTTAAATAAATTTTTTTTTTATTTAAACAAATGGCTGTTTGTGTTTCTAGCTGACCTTTCAGCCCATTTGTTAGGATGGGTGCTGCATCTTGGAACAGTGAAAAGGCATTGACTCTGCAGTCCCAGAGGACCCTTACGTGCCCTGTCGCTGCTGAGCCAAGTTTCATTTTGAAAGCTGTTGCAAATGGAGCTTGCCTAGTACCAAATCTCTTCCTCACAGTGTTTACATAAATAGTCTTCTTTGGTACTTAAGGACTTTAATACCCTCTTGGAAGACATTTCTGTGAAAAGATAAATTTCTGGTTTATGGTCTCTTGTCTCAACATTTCTCAGAACACAAAGGTCATCACATCTCTAAGGGCGAGGTTTACAATATGCTTTTTTTATTCTTTCGTTGCAGGAAGGAAGTGGTATTAACTCAACTCTCTTGGCACAATCCATGCCACAGCATATGAAAGTCTGCATTTCATTAAGCTTATTTGCAGGTTTAAATTGTTCTTGGCCGGTCTCTATATTTTCCGAGCTACTTCTGGAAACTTGTACATATGTGCAAGTTGAACTGAATGTTGGAAACGAGCTGAGGGAAGGAACTGGAGTTGGTACTTTCTTTTCTGAAGAGAGAAAATCACCAATATCCCTGCTTCATGTAAAGACGTCAGGGAGAATGAGGCCATTGCAGCATCGTGATTTTGGTCCAGTTGCTGAATCACCATCTTGTCCTGTACCAAATCTTGGCTGTGTTTTGGCCATAGAAGGAAGCCTTTGAGCTTTGCATCTTTGCTCATGATCCGTGTTTTGAGCTGCCTTTTCTGCTCAGCACAGGGACTCAGATTAACTTTCTAGCAAATGTGGGGCTGAACTCTTCTGCCTTCAGTTACTCATAGCATTAACCTTATAGTCACTGAAGAAGCACAATCTCTTTGGCTCCCATGTCTGAGGCTTACTGAGCCAAGGGGCTGGGAGCAGTGTGAGTCCAGCTCTGGTCTTTGCTCCCTGACTTGGCTTTTTCCTACTGACACTCTGGAAAAAGTGCAGTGCTTGCAGAAAGCCCTGTAATTCTATCCCATCCAAAGACAGGAAAACCTTTGTAAAACAAAAGAGTGATGAGAGAGCTCCTCTGTGTGTTGTGACTGGGTGTCAGTAATGTCCAGCCCAGCTGCAGAGATGCTCTGTGTCATCTGGCCGCGTTTTCCTGCTCTGCCTGGCTGCAGGTATTATGTTAAATGCAGGTGTGCTGGATGCGGCTCTATGGCCTGAGCTCCCAGCTCGCTTGTTCATTTTAAAGTTGAGGTGTGCTGGTGAGCAGATGCATTGATGATGTAGTTTAGAGGGTGTTTCGGTGTGGGGGTTGTGAGTGTTTTGAGGTTGGATGTTATTTTGGCTTGCTCAGGAAGAGCTTTCTGTGGGGGCGAGGAAAGTTGAAGGTGCATCTAGAGAGGAGATGACTAGTCCAAGCCTAGTAGAGCAGAGTGCTTGTTCAAATTCTTGTCTATCTCCACTGTAAAGTAGCAGGCCCTTTTGTTTGGGATATGAGCTGTGAGACGTTTGTTTCATGGCAGAAGTGTTACCTCTTCCGAGAGGTAGCCTGGGCAAACTTAGGAAAAAATAATTACAAGGATTTATTCTACTTTTTAGTTAGTGAAAGCAGGATCAGGGCAAGATGTATTTGTTTTTTCCTTCATATATGATGGTTGCCCTTTTGTCTCCCAGCTAAATCACTGATCCAGTAACCAGTTGAGACACAGTCATTTCTGCTTAGGACTCAGAAAAATGACGGAGAAGTGCACCATCATTGGAGAAACCACATCTCTATTTTTATATTCTGCTCTCGGAAGTCTGTACTTTGTGTTTCCAGGAAGGAGACTCATCCTGTGATGCCCTTTCCAGTACGGGTACAATTGCAGAGCTGCCAGCAAGAATTTTAAGGGTGTGGGTGGTTGTTTTTTGTTTTCTGCTTTTTTTTTTTTCCCATATGAAGTGATGCTGATGTCAGGCTGAGAGCTTTCATCCGGGAGACGGCTCTGTTCTGGCTCCACTCCAGTACACCTTGAGGTGCTGCAGTATGGGCTGGCTCAGCTTAAATCAGCCTGGTCTGCAACAAAACCCATTTCTGGGTCTTCTGTTTGGGTCTTCATTCTTCAGAATGTCTTCTGCTGAGCGTGCAAGAGAAAAGACAACTTGTTTCTAGCAAGAGATTTAAGCCTAGAACTAGCAGAAAATAATGCTCCAACCCTGCCTGGGCCTCCTCAGTAGCTTTTGACACTTGAAAGGTCTGATTGCTCTTCAAAGGATTATTGAGAAATGCTAACGTGTGGGTGATGCATGCCACGGAAACTGGAAGCGCAGATCAACCAGCTCTCTGTTTCCCTCCCGCACCATCCTCACCTCCACCACACTGCACGTGTGTGTGAGCTGCTTAATAAAACCAGAGGGTATTCCTCGGTAAAGCGGTTTTCTGCAATTACTTTGTGTTAAACATTTTCACTTCTGCTTAAAGGGTGTCTCTCTTCCTGTGTGTGCTGCTGGAGCAGTGATGCCTCTTCAGCAGAGACGTAGGGTGGGTGGAGAAGGTCTTTTGGGCTCAGTTAAGTGGAGCTTTGGGACAGTGTGTAGAGACCTGCAACCTGGTTCAGCTGGTCTTCTGGACAGCTATGAGGCTGTGGAATGTGTTGAGAAAACTCAGGACAGACAGAGAAGACTTCTTACTTACGCTTTGGAAGCTAGTTTTGGGGTAATGTAAGGTCAGTTGGACCCATGAGTGGCTGTTTATGTGCAAATGTTTCAAAAGAAGTCCAGGCCCATTCATGTGGTTTCTGTGACGCTTACAGCCAGAGCCAGTACATCTCACTTCAGATGTGTCCTGCAGGGTGTTGTCATCCTGAACGGTGATGATGGCCCTTCAAATAACCCCCATCTACTATTTTCAGAGGAGAGAATGGTTGTGTGCAAATGTCACAAATCAAAGGAGAAAGGACTGAGGTTATGTGTGTGTGTGTGCTGAGAGAGGATGACAACATCTACCCACAGCTCTCGAGGCAGAGAGGACTCTATGAGGGTGGTGGAACACTGGAACAGGTTGCCCAGGGAGGTGGTTGAGGCCCTTTCCCTGGAGATATTCAAGGAGAGACTCAACGAGGCCCTGGATAACCTGGTCTGACTGTGGGGAGGTCGGACTAGATGACCCTAGAGGTCCCTTCTGGCCTGGACCATTCTATGAGTCTATGATTGAGTGATGACTCATGCTAAATTGCAGCACTAAAGGTGCACTTAGATCCATCCCCAGTGTTGGAGGAGACCCTTCCTAGACAACTCAAATCCCTGGTGCTGGCCCAGCAGGAGACCTTCTGGAGCTTATGGCATCCCCTCTCTCTTCCTGAGTGTTTCTGCCTCCCCGCGGAGAGGACCAGCAACGTGTTTGACAAAGCTGTTGGCCAACAAGTGCAGTCTATTGTTAGTATCGCCAAGTCCTCCTCGGTAACATCAGGTTCAGAGGGCAAATCGCTCAAAGCAGCTGGGACATGACTGCTGGCTTGTGAGGAATGATGTAATTACATCTCCCTCTGCGGGGAGGTGAATAGAGAGGCCTTTGGAGGCTCTGGACTGGGGGGATGCAGGGAGAGGGCTGCCTCAGGTTACTTCAGGTCAGGATACTGTCGAATATCCATCAAAGGCATTCCCAGGAGAGCCGGCAGCCGACGTGCACAATGCAGGCTTTATGCCACCAGCAGTGGAGTTGAGTTATAGGCATCTGGGCTTTAGAGGGCTTCAATAAAACGTTGCTTTTCTCTCTTCTTTGTTTTTTTTTTTTTTTTTCCACCCTTCCCCTGCTGCTGTATGAATTAAGGCTCTTTGGCTTATCGAGTTTAAAGGAATTAGAGCAGCTGACGTTGATATTGTTGTTGTTGCAAGTTCATAGACTTGCTTTTGGACGCGAGAACCTGGGCAGCCCTCGAGACATCCCCAGGGAGTCGGGCATGTGGAAAACACAGCCGTCTTGTTTAGTGACCAGACCCGTTTCCCCAGAAAATGAACATCTTCACCTGCTGTGGATAAGTGAAGTGCTTTTTTTTTTTTTTTTCCCCTTTGCAATTTTTTAGTTAAAAGGATGCTTCCCATTTTATCCTGAGGTGTGTGTGTTGGTTTGAGCTGCTGATGGAGGAGAACACCTGCTGCCTGATCCCAGAGTGAATAAGCGCTGAGCTGCAGCTAAAATCACTAACTTGTGGCATAAACACACAGATGCCTTAAGGGCTGTGATTCAAAAGAAAGTGTAGGCATTGCCTCCTCCGAAGGATTTTGTGTCTTTTCTGAGACCCTGTAGGAACGAAGCTTTGGTTGTAGCCAGTGAACGTTACTTGCTTTCTAATGGTCCGTTTACCTCGGCAGTAATCCTTCACGACTCGCTTTCCATCTGTGCTTGCATACCTTGCTTTTGCCACTTGCAAGATATATTTGATACTCTGTGAATGCAGATGTGGGAGTTGTTCCACAGAGGAGGATTTCTGTTCTTCATATATCTGGTATTGCAGTGATGGGTGGTGGTAAATGGTTGTTAAATAAGCTTGCATGCCACCAAGCTGTTGTGAGTCAGCGTGGATCTGAAGTAGGTTTTAAGTAATGATCTAGTGTGAGCAATGCTGGGCACTTTGAATTTCCTTTTGCATTTAAAAAGGGTGCAGGATTTTGCCTAGAGTGAGTCCACAATTAAAATTATTTGATTCTGTGTATATGTGGAGATTTGTTCATTTGATTTATTGCAGTGTCAGTCTATTTAAATGGAAGGAACCACTTTTAAAGTATTTTGGTTTTCATCTTTAATGCTGTTGCTTGTGTTACACTCCTTCTGAGAACAAAAATGGCTTAGTCATTTTGGTTTTTTCAGTTTTCTGATGGGGTTGGACGAACTACAGAGATGTCTGATCTAAACCAAGACTGTTTTCACTCAGGCTTAAAAAGGCCAAGATGCCTTTTTATTATTAGATCTTTGCAGAACAAAATATCTGAAATCCAGTGTCTGAAATCCAGCTGTGGATTCTGAGGATGTCCATCAGCTGTGCTGTTTGGAGTTTCTGCCCATGTGAAAATGCTGTAGGATTTGTGCTGGTTTGCAGGTTCCTTCCATTTGGTTAGACTCGCTCAGATTCACATCCTGGTTTGGATGGAGGGAAGCTGGGTAAAAGGGGTGTTTGTCCTGCATGGATTTGGTAGGTGTCTTGAATTCGGAGTAGGATGTTATGTGACTGATACAATTTTCTCTTGTCAGATGAAACTTGGGTATTTAGTCTAGCCACTAATCAAAATCTCCTGAGTTTAAAAATTAAAATATCTTTAGACCAATTTTGTTGCGGTACTCCAATTATGTCCAGGCTCTGTGTGATATTAAACAATGTCCAAACTTTTCCAAAAAAAAGAGAGCTGAAATGGTATGGGGGTTCGTGGGGTGGGGGGTGGGAAGGGTGGTAAAAGGCTGACTTGTTTCTGAAGGTCCTGGAGGCATCTAGGCTTGACTAAATAGAAATGCCCCATTGATCCAGATACTTCAACAAAACTATTTTGCCTCTTCTTTCTTCTTTCAGGACTTTTTAACCTTCTTGAATTATTCCTCCAAATATCCTTGCCCAGAAATGTGCATTTTACATTCCCTTTAATCCTATTAAACAGCATGTTACACTGTGTATTAATCATCTGACTGGAGCAAATCTGGTGGATTTGGTTCAATAATCCTTCTTTCTGGATCACTGCCTTCCTGGGGCCTTGGAAAAAAAATAAGAGATTTGCTGTGTCTTACGTAAAAGAGTGGCTTGTGCCGACTAACAGAGGATGGTTAATAGCTGAGCATCATAGGGACCAGCTCCACGTTGTTTAGACTGGTTTAAATCTCCTTCTTAGTGCGATGGATAAACTTCTCCAGGAAGCAGGCGGGGGCGAGAGGAAGGGTGTGACTATTTGGGCATCTGGTAACTTAAGTGTTTTCAGATGTCGAGGTTCAAAGAAACCCTGAAATTTTGGGGGGGAGGGGGCTGGGCCAAGTGGGGGAACCCTTTGGCTTGGGGTTTGATGGTGGACTGTGTGATAAAATGAGGTACAGCTTCAATCCTTTGCCTGTCTCCAGCTCTAACCCTGATTTGCTGAAGGCTTTGCCTCTCTAATAAGTGGGGGCAGAGCAGCATGCTTGAGGGGGTTTTCATTTCTCTGAGTGACGTGCAAGTGCCACCCCACGGCGATGTCCCCTGGTGAAAGAAAGATGTGGGCTCTGATCCTTGGGCCACCAGTGGACAGACTTAATAAGCGTCGCGGGGCAGGGCAGACCCTGAGAGTAAGCAAATTCCTGAACTCAACAGGGTGTTACAGAAACATCTGTACCGACACTACAGTACCTTCCCCTCAGAAATAGCCCAGGCCGAGTACAAAGAGGAGCCACATTCTCGCATTGATTAGATTAGCGCTGATATCCAAATGTTTCCAGCAGTACAGGAAATGGTCTTTGTGCTGTTTGAGCTCCAGCAGATACTGGCTCGAGTTTCCGCCTTGCCTCGACGCCCTCAAACACATGCGCTGGGGTTTTGTTGGCTTTTTTTTCCTCCCCTCTTCGCCTCCCCCACTCTGTAACCTCCTGGATCTTTGATGTGGTGGTGGTAGACTACACGGCTTGTGAAATAGCCCAACAACCCTTGATGGAAATTGTAAGAAAGACGCTTTGCCATCAGAAGTGTAAAAGGCACATGGTCTTCAAAGCCTTTCCGAGGGCTTTGAATTTACAGCAGAGCACACTGCAAATGCAGCCAGTATCAAAACATATTTTGCATAAGCACAGCGAGATCGTGGGGTGTTTACTAGGTAATGTATCCCCGCAGGAGCGTTAGAGGTCCATATTCCTACTTGAATACAAAAATCTCGTGAGGGCTAGGGTCAGCCTCTCTTCCTTGTAGCGTTATTGATGCCTGCCAGTTCTTTGGACCACTTGTCCCCGTGTTGTGTTTGTGTCCTGGTTTTGGTTAATTTAAATACTGGTTGATCTATTTGCTCTCGCTTAGCGCTTTGCTAACTCTGATCCTTTATCCCCAGCTCCCTGCCGACCATGCAGTGACACAGAAGTCCTCTTGGCTGTCTGCACTAGTGATTTCGGTGAGTTGTTGCTTCCCTCCTCCCTTCTCCCCCGGAGTGGCTCGGTTGAATGTGACATCCATAAACACTGATGGGCACCTACTTACCCTTGGCAACTTCCACCAGCAGTAAAGATGCTCTGAAGGGGGGCTGTGTGTGTAGGAGAGGGAGGAGGACATGGTGTGAAGAACCTCAAAACCATGTGCCAGCTGGCACTTCCCCAGGGTGGAAAGAGAATGACCTGGCAGCCATAATGGAAGCAAGAAGTTCAAAGACTTGGCTGCATCTAGGAGAGGCCTTTACTTGCTGCCCTGAAATGGACTGCTGACAGAAAACCAAAAGCTTCAATAATTTTCTGTGCTTCCCCTTTTAAAGGGGAAATTAATATTAGCTGGTACCTGTAATGGCTGAAGAACAGAAGGTACCTTGTCAGGGAGCATGAAGCACACATATCTTCTCATTAGAACTCTTTATTGTGATTGATGGTATTTTTTTGATGTGGTTATTTTTGTGTTTGAATTAATATGTGGGTACCCTTTGCTGGACAGGCCACAAATATAAACTGTAACAAATACAAATAAATGCTGGAGGTTACTGGTATAAACTGTGAAATCAGTTCCCCTTGAACTGCCTGGTTGCGTGGGGCTGAGGTTTTGGACCTGGTTCTTCCAGAGAAGTTTTGGGTGACTCTTTCTTATGCCCTTTTTTTTCGTTCCAGTGATCAGAGGCTCCATTCAAGATGTAACGAACGAGGCAGAAGAGCAAGAAACCATAATTCACGTTGGTGTCAACAAACTGTACAGGCAGAAGAGCAAAGTCTTTCAGCTCACGGGGGAGAGTGAAAACTGGCGAGGACAAATAAAGACCCTGCTGGAGTGTGGGGTGAAACCGGGAGACGGAGACTTCCTTTTCACGGGACGCATGCACTTTGGGGAGGCCAGGTTAGGCTGTGCCCCTCGTTTTAAAGACTTCCAAAGGATGTACAAAGAGGCAAAAGACAAAGGGCTAAACCCATGCGAAATCGGCCCCGATTGAAACCCCCTGTTTGGCTGAAGATCGCTTTTAGTGCTTGGCCGGGAATATTTCCTGGCTGCGGTGAAAACTCTGAACAAAAAGGGTAACTGAGAGCATGGACAGATCTGGAGTGCAGGCTGAGACCCCGCAGGACACATCTGTGGCTGGCCGTGCTGTGAGACCAATGGAAGCAACAGAGGTACGAGCTCAGAAGGCTGCCAAGCAAGCAAGGCTGGATTTTTAACCAATCTTGTCCTTACGAATTAAGTTATTATATTTTTTTAGTGACTTCCTTAGAAAAACAAACAAAGAAAACTCCCATGTCTTAATAAAAAAAACCCAAATGAAAGCCAACATGCCTTTGTATCTTTTTAATACTAATTTTTAAAAATGTCTTAAGCTGATGTAGCATTTGGTATGGCGTATTCTGTATAAATGGCCAAGAATGTGATAGAGCACAGTAAACCATCTTTAACATTGATGCTTTGTAAAAAGCTTGGTGTACAATTCAAAGTTGTTTCTTATGACAGAAATTTATGGAGCCAAACTCTTGTGTGTGTGTGGTTTTTTTTTTTTATTTGAAAGAATGTACAATTGCCGCCTGCAATTTTTTGTCCAGGCTGGCAAATTCTTTCCATTCCAGAGAAATAAAGGTCCCTGGATTTGACACATGCTGTTTAAAATCTTTTTTTTTTTTTTTTTTTTTTTCTCCATAAGGCTGATCTCAGCTAGTCCAGATGTGCTCATAGATCAGTTCTGGGCTGCTCACTTATTTTGTGGCTTCTCTGAGCAGAAACAGAGTTCCTGTGAGGCATTGGGAACCGCAGTGTTTTTCAAAGGGGAAGCGGGAGCTATTTTTGGAGACTTTTAGACACGTGTCCAGGCAAAGCTTTAAGTGTTCTTCTCTCTGATGCCTATGGGGTTATTTTGGGAACAGCTCCATAGAGCAGGCTGCCCCTTCGTGTTTGACTTGAAGCATTTAATGGTGCTGGCTGGTAGGTCGGTGCGAGGCAGAAGTTTGTGCCTGCCTGTGAGTTCCAGGGGCCAGGACCCTTGTGAAAAATAAGTGCTTTAATAAGGGTGGGCAGTGTCCCATGGGAGGTACAGGAACTCCCCTCTCTTGTTCAGTCCTGTCCTTCCCCATGACCTGCAAGGCATCGATTTAATGGTACCTGTACCTTCACATGGAATTTCAACCTCTTGCCCTTGTTCATTCTTCTTGTGCTTTCTGCTGGCCCAACTTTTATTTTAGACCATCAGGTTCTTCAAATAAAATGTTTCCACTTAGTGATTCTTTTTGCCTCCTCCTTCATTATCTCCTTCATGTAGTTGTTTCTAAGGCTCAAGAAGAGCATCTGGAGTGATTCGGAGGATGCTCTTTTTGGGTAGTGCAGTAAATTCTAAGAGGGATGGGTCAGAGATGTCCCATGAGACTTATCAGGGTGTAAAAAATCAGGGTTGTATCAAAATATTGGCCTGAGGTGGGACTGAAATCCCTCTGAAGCAATTTCAGTAGACTTGTCCCAGCAAGATGTACACGGTGGGCCTATTGAGGAAGAGGAGTTCTTTTGTCTGTGCTAAGATGATCCTAAGAGGCCCCAGGACTCTGTGACTACATCTGCAAAGACATCTGAACCCCTTTTAGCACCCGTCTATCTGCTGCTTTGACCCCAGCTGCCTTCCAACCTCCTGTAAGCAAAGCACTAAACCCAGCATTCTGTATGGTTCAAGGTTCTCCCAATCCTACTTTAAGAGAAATGGGCCAGGACTGGTGTGGGGGGGAAGAAATGCTTCACTTTTTTTTTTCTTCAGCCTATCCCAACCCCTCTCCTGCAGCATTGCTTCCACTTCCAGGGATCTCAGCCCTGACTGTTGTAGGCTTTTGAAAATTATTCCGTGGTTTAGCATTGAGATAACTCCCAAGTACATCTAAGGGGACATTGCTGAAGCCCTGGACGTGACCTCTCCTCTCTCCTGGTGTTTCATGAGCTTTCTCCAGCGCAGAGTTGCTACTGGCAGGATGAGGAGGGGAGAACAACATGTTCCTGGAATTGTCTCCAACCTGCCCACTCTCCTCTTCCTATGAGAGGCTGCGGGAGTGAGGGGAAGAGGCTGAATTAAAAGTTCAGCCAGTATTTGTGAGGACAGTGCTAGCAAAATACAGTCACAGAGGCTTTGGCCCTGCAGCTCCAGCTTTGGCTACAGTTTGATTTTTATGGCAGTTTAAGTTGTTTGTAGACTTTTTTTTTTTTTTAAATACCCTTTGAACCATGATTGGAGCCAAGGGCTGAACTGGCGCCTGCCTTTACTCCACAGTCGTGTTTGCCTACCCAAGGAGGAGCAGGGCTGTGCCTTCCCCCACCTCCGCTGGTGTTGGCCCTGCTCCCTGCTGAGCCAGAGAAGCTGCCTGTGTCCTGTGAGCTCCCTGGAAAACCTCGGCAGGAGAGGAAATATTTCCCTGCTGGATTTTATCTCTGCCTCAGCTCCGCAGCAAGCTGCTGGGGTGCAGTGCTGGAGAGCTCTGTAGCTGCTACATGTCCATCACGCTGATGGCACTTGCGCACCGACAATTACAGAGTGTCAGAGGGAGCAGCTGGATGAGCAATACCTCTGCTCAGAACCCAGTTCTTTAATCACAGTGACATTAAGATCTTGCTCTGCAACATTTTCTTTCCCCCACCCCCTTGCCCCCCGGGCTCTTGTCCCTGTCTTGAGCCTTGCTCACTGCAGCAGCACAGGGTGGCTGATGAGCATCATCCCCAGGAAGTCATCAGTAATGGCAGGAGTTGCTCCTGGCCGCGGGGCTCGGTGCCATGTCTCTCAATAGCTAGGTGTGCCTGCACGTTGTACAGTGGGAGGTTAATGGAGGGGTTCCACCCACTGCCCTACAATCCAGCTCCCGAATGCTCACCCTGAAGCCTTTGAAACATGGTTAGAGGCTGACCTATCTGGCAGCAGTGTTGGGGGCAGAAAGGATGGATTAAATATTACTGTCTTGGCTCATATGTGCTGACTGCACTCTGTAAGGAGAAGCAAATGGTATATTGATGCAGCATTGGGAGAGGACATGCTTGTTACCACCTAATGAAAAGTCTCAGCTGAAGGTGACTCAGGACAGGGGTGGAGCAGGTGCTTGCAAAATATTGCTTTTCTTGCAGCTATCTGAAGATGAAGGGCTTCCTCTTGATACCTAATTAACATAATTGAATTCCTCTTGAAAGCAACAGACTGACTTATCTGTTCCTAAGAAAGCAGAACTAATGAAGTTCAATTGCCTTCGTTAGAGCTCTCTTCAGTTGGGCAACACTGCCCAAAAATAGGCACAAGGCATCTGCTCTGTTTTTGCATCTGAACTCTGGCAAGCATGTGGTTTGGGTTATTAGTGAAAACACTTTCCATGGTAACCATCTACTTCTCTGATTTTTCCATAAAGCATCAGTAATGAGCCCACTGCTGAACTAAGTCACCTCCTGGCTTAGAGCTGTGCAGAGCTTACTGTGGTGACAAATAGGTTGGTTAAGAAACTCGCGTGGGTGTCCCCACAGGTCTGTTTGAGGTCTATCAGATGCCACCTGCCTGGGGGAAAGTTTGCCCTCTTTTATCCTGTGGAGAGACAGGATCATCACTTCTCCCACCACCATGACCTCAGTGCCCAGTGTGGAGGGGAGTGAGATCACTGTGCTTGGATTGCCTACAGCCAGACCAGAGCAAACACCTCTTCCTGTTGAGGAAGAACAGCCCATTTTTTTTTCCAAGCTATGCTGATACACTTTGCCTCTTGCGTGTGAGCCACAGACATGCCGCAGGGAGGTGTATTCCTCACAGCCCACCCCACCGAGTGATGTCCCATCCCACCCTCAGGCCAATGGGACAGTAAGATCAGAGACATCTGTAGGCAGCTATTCATCAAGCTCTTTTCTGCTGCTGCACCTTCTCCCACTCCTGCTGCTGATCCCAGCTTCCCTACTGCTTTAGCAACATGCCAGTGTTGCTTTAGCATCAGCCTGCGGCTGCTCCCTTCTCTCAATAAGGGAGAAGCACCTTATCATCAGCCTGTGCTCTGCAGAGAGGGAACTGCCCTGATTTATCTACTGGGTTAGGGCACGTTGTGGTCTGCTCCTCTAAGCAACAGCTTCTCCCTACTGTAAGGACACATATGGGATGTGGGGGAGGACACTGTGACCATAGTCAAGCAAAACAGCAGCCAAGTACCTTGAACACCAGCATCAGCATCTCCATCAGTAAGGAGAGAGGCTTGCTTGGTCCTGCGCTGCTTGAAATGAGAGGGGGAGAGATGTGATCTGAAGTGCATCACCCTGGCAGAAGGCAGGAGAGGTGATGTGGTTCTTGCATCAGGCTCCTCTGAGTGGCCAGGGGTGTTCAGGGCTGGGAAGGGGGCTGCGCACCATGGACGTGCCCTAGGGCAATGCAGCAGGCATTTCCTGCATGTCACCTTGCCTTTGAAGTGTGACAGGACTTGTATGAGCTCCGAGCCTGACCCGCTGATGTGGTGCAACACCTCCAAGGGAGATAGGAGCTCTCCTTGTGCTCATCATGAATGTAATTAGATGGTACTTATTTCTGGAACTGGAAGAGTCTCTTAGTGATGCCTGTCAGGGTTGCTGGTTGAATGGTAAATAAGGTTAGCAGTGTTCCAGGAGACAGCCAATTGAAAACCACGTTGGTTGTCAAATAAAACAAAAATATCAGGAGGGAGACATGTGCAAGTCTCTGAGAGGGGTTAGTAGCAATACAGAGCTGAAACGATGTGCAGAAATGTCTTGAAAGCAGCAAGATTCAGGCCTGGAGGAGTGGAGCTGCTGGCACGGGGGAGGACAAATCAAGTGTCTCCTTTCCAGCTTGACAGAAGCAATTCCTCTTTCTTCTGCAGGGGCCAGCCCTCTCCTTTGGCTGACTTTGATCCTCCTTTTAGTGATGCCTTAATCTGGTTGGCTGTGGGTGGGCAGGAATGAGGTGTGATGGTCTGAACAATCCTTTCTCAGCTTCACTGAGAGCCATCGAGGGACAGACCAATGAGTAACCACGAGCACTCTCCTTCTCCTCCTCCTCTTCCTCCCCCTTTCCTCCTCCCTTGCCAACAGTGAGATGCTTAGAGTCAGTGAAAACAAAACAGCCCTGTGAAGTTCATTTTGGGATGTCACATCCACCTAACTGCATCACCCCAATGCCCTAATTTTGCCCAAGCCACAATTGGAAATCTCTGGCTATATGGAAAATCTGTAACAGGGCTATGTACAACTGCTCCCTTGTGTCCCTCCTCAGAGGTTCTCCTGGGCTGTGTGCTGGAGCTGAGTGTGGGTGATGGGGACGTCCACGGTGGGTTGGGAGCACACCAGCCAGCAGCATGCATTGGTACCAGTATGTAGTCACTTCTTCAGCTGGCTCATGGCTTCTCACTGAGGCTGGGATACAGGCAGGGCATTGTGTCGCTAGGCTGAGGCTGAGCAGCAGTTTCTAGGGGAAGACACTCCAGGCGCTCTGGGATAGCAGCATCCAAGGAGATATCCAGCAAGATCTAAGTGAGAGCAATGGGGTGAGAAGAGGACAAAAGAAAGGGAGATAATCAATAGTCATCTAGTTTAAAGAAATGTGGCTCATATTCCTCTCCCTGTTCCCTGCAGGGGAGGAGATGCAGAACCTCCAAATATAATATAATATAATATAATATAATATAATATAATATAATATAATATAATATAATATAATATTCCAAATGTAATAATCTGGAGGAAGCTGTGGGAAGTAGCCTTTGCATGCATGGGGACTTGCAGAGCCTCAAAGGGGCCCATCTCACAAGAGAGGTTTGGCAGGGACATACTGGCAGTTCCTGGAAGGGTCAAGTCTGCTTGCCCGTGGCCATGAAGGACAGCAATGGGAGCACCACTAGAGACTGCTGCAGAGGGCTGGGTCAGCTGGGGCCTCCTCATGGCATTTGTTTCCTCTCCCCAGCTGAAACATGTTGAGTGTAGGCTGCTGGAGGACATGGGTGCTACATAACCCAGTTCACAGCTCTCCTTCCTAGCCTTGCTCTGTGCTGGTGTAGGTGTGTGCTGCTGGGAACCTTTCCAGAAGGTTTGTGGCTGTGGCCCCTTGGTTCTTGCATGGATTTAACTGGCCCTGAGCTGGGGATGGTGATGGGCTGCTCCTGGGTTTGAGGTCTCCAGGCTGAGAAGCCTCTGTCTGTGGGCTGCCAGGGCAAGGAGGAGGCTGCTGCCAGGAGTGTGGAGACGGAGAAAGGAGTGTTGGCTTGTGCTTGCAGCAGAGCTGACTCAGGGCTTTCTCCCCAGGGCTGGGTGCTGACTCAGCAGCTTTGCCTTTTACTGGCTTCTCTGAAAACCAGGGGCATCTTCCTGGGGCTCAGAGGCCATAGTGCTGCAGCAGGAGTGAGTGGTTAGTTGGTTTGGGGAGAGTCCTGTCTTGGATGGTTTAGGGCAACAGCTAAGAAGTTCAGTAAAAGCTTCAAGGCTGCTTCTGGGTGTATGTTTTGCACTCTTGCAGGAGAGCATGTGCTGTCCAGCCTGGACTCATTACTGGGAGATTGTGTGTCGCAGTGATGCTGCTTTTGCTGCTGTGAATTAGGGCACAGAATCTTTTCCTCTGGCTAGCAGAGGCTCCCTGGAGCGTTTTTTCATGGCATTACTCATGCTTATGTCAGAGCAAAACTGCTATGGAGGAGGCTGGGTGAGGTGGTGAGGAGTTTCTGGATTAAAAAAAACACCATGGAAGTCTTGTCTCCTGCTGGGAGCAGGGCCATGCTGTGCTTGCAGCACCTGGGGTGCCTGAGCTTTGGCTCTGCTCTCTGCAGCCAGTGGCCATGGAGTTTTAAGTACTGAGCTGGGATATGTGGAACACCTTGTGCATGTGATGAGGGTTTACATCTGTGCCTAATCTGCTGGAGGGATCTCCCAGTAACAGCAGTGTGTGGGTCAGGCTCCCTGCACCGTCTCCATTGCAGCAGGTCACACCTCTGGGACCTGCAGCAGAGCAATGATCGTGGGCAGCAGTATGAGCCATGCTCATCAGGGAGGCAAAGAGCTGGTTCGCCTGCACTGTAGCCTCCATCCTGTGCTGTTAATAACTTTGGGGTGTGGAAATGGGGACCCCCCCTTGGTGCCGCTGTCTCTTGTGTGGCTCCCAGACAGACCCTGCTTTGGGAAGATGGCAATTTCTTAGCCTGGAGTCTGGGATGATGTGGGAACTCCCCTGGCTGAAGGGATGCTGATGCCAACAGCTGTGCTGCTGGTTCCAGGTTGTCCTGAAAGGCTGATGGGTCCTTCCTGATGCCTCCATCAGCCCCATGGGCTCTTCTCTGAGTGGAAGCACATACCTGTGGGGCTGAATCCTGCTTGATCCCGACCACTCCTGTGATAAACCTGTTTATCCCACTTGAAATGAAGAAGAAGGGTGCTGAGCCAAGCTTGAAGGAGAGCCCTGGCACTGCAGATAGCCATGAGGGTGTTTTTGCCCTGCATGGAAACCTGCTGAAATTCCTTACTAAAAGGAGAGAGAGAGCTGGGTAAGGGGTGGATGAGGCAGTAGAGGTGCCACTGTCACCTCGGCTGGGGCAGGGAGCTGGGGCAGGTGCTTATCCAGGGCTGTGCTGGTTGTGGAGGGGTTGCCCCATCACCGACCGGTTTCTCCAGTTCTTTTGCAAAGTGCCAAATCCAGTTGGAGTCAGACTGGTTTGTGCAGAGGCTTTATTTGCCTGAGGAGGGGAAAAAAAAAATAATAAACAGTTCAGTTGCGTCATCCTGGAGTTGTGGGTTTGTTTGTTTTTTCAAAAAAGGAGTGGTGTGTTGGAGGGGGGTCTCAGGCACCCCCCATGCTGCTCTTGTGCTGTCGCTGTGCCGGAGCCTGCCCTGGAGCTGAATTACGCTGTGGTTTTTAGAGAGGACAAATGAGGACTCGAATGAGATGCAAACAAACACATCTTTCACTATGATCTAGATCGCGGAGCTTTGTGGAGAGATGCGAGTGCTTTGCACAGGAGCCGTCCCTCAGATGGGAACGCCAGTGTGCCGGTAACACGGCTCATCTGCGCTTCGTCGGCTGATGGGAGGATGAAATTCAGGCATGGACACATCCCAGGACAGCTTTCAGCATGAGCACGAGATCGTTGCCTAGCTAGCACAGCTCATCGGCAGCAGCTTTGTTGCCCTGTGCAATGATGGAAGGGGCAGCTCAGCTGAGCTTGCCTTGCCCTTGGGCTCTTTCCTTCTGCCTGCGTAGTGTCACCACTCTTCCCTGGGTTGTTGCTAGTCTGCTTATTCCAGAGAAATCCTATTTGCCCATTACTGTGCCCCAAAAGCAAAAAGACTTTGTGTCTTTCCCCAGGGCAGAAAAAAATACTTTAAAAATCCACCCCAAATGCTGCTACCCTGAAACGTGTCCTTTACTCCTCCAGGGGATGTTTTAATCTGTGGCTGTTTTTTACGAGTAACATAGTGCTGAATTTTTGTCAATGTCTGGACAGGGACAGGGGCATCCCCGCCCCAGGTGCTGGTGGATACTGGGGAGCCAGGTGGGAGTGGTGGATTTGGGGTAAAAAGAAGACCTGGGCTGGTCAGTCTGGCTCAAGCACTGATGATTTCTGACATCTGACATGGTGAGTGCCACGGTCAGGTCAGCAGGATGTGTCCCTGGCTGGGCTGTCCAGCTCAGATGTCCCTTTGCATGGGGAGGAGACCAAGTGCCTTTGAGTGACTCATGGATGCAAATATCTCCTTTAGGCCATGGGTGTAAACACTGCAGGAGTGGCTCCTGGAGGTGAACGGATCTCATGGGTATTAATGGTGCTTGAGACACCTTTAAAAGTGGCTAAACCTGAAGCTGAACCTTGGCCTTTATTTCACTTAGGTTTTTTTTTTTTTCCATTTCTTCTGAAGATATTCAGAAGGGATGAGTTCAGCCTGTGAGTCAGGCTAGCTGTGTCTGCCCACCTTTGCAGGAGGTTTTTTGGCTCTCTGCCTTACCCCTCTTGTGATACCACATGCCCTTTGCTTCCCCCTTCGTGACACCGGGCCCTCTGTGAGCAGGGAATGGGTGATGATATTAAGCAAGCCCTGCGCAAGCAGCCTGGTTTTGGGGAACTGCTGTAGAGGCAGCAGAAGTGAAGCTGGGTGGAAAACCCCCTCTACACTTGTTGTTGAACTTCCAAACCCAGGGTAGCCTTAGCTTAGTATCCAAAATTAAACTACCGTTTCCTTCAAAGCCATAGGTATCAGAATATGTGACATTACCAAATATTAGGGGGCAAATTTTATCTGCTGTGGCACTGTTTACTGGTCAGTGTCTGCTGTAATTTGCAGAGCTGAGGGGCACCAGCAGCTCTTGCTTGGGTCACAGCTGAGCAGAGCAGCACTCCGTGTTGTTGACTACTGTGTCCCAGTGTTTCCCTTCTTGCCATCTGCAGACTGGGATTATTCTGCCCTGGGTGTGAACACCTGAGCTGATGTGCCCTGTCCAACCTCCCCAGAGGTGCTTACCCAAAGCCTTTTGGGACTCCCTTTGGCTCATTTGCCCTGATTTGCAAGACAACTTGGTCATTCTTGGTAGATGATCTGGGGTTTGGGGGTGAACAATTCAGGCATTTCATTTTTGCTTGTAGGACCCCTGTGGGTAAGGTAACCTGATCCAAAAACACCAGGAGATCAGCCCAGAGGGTCTGTGTTGTGAAATCCTGTACCTTCGCACTGCAGACACTCTTTGTGACAGGTTGAGTACATCCTTGTCCCCGTGTGAGCCCTTGAAATGACCCGGCTAGAGCCTTCTGGACATGCTGGAGAACTGTCCTAGTTTCTGTGTGCTGTGGAAAGAAAAAGTCAGGAAAAAATTAGGCTTTCTGATACTCATTCAGAGGTAAGCAATGACACAAGTGGAGTATGGAGAGACAAGGGCACACCATTGCCCTGGCAGCATTGCTCTCTGCACCCTGTCCAACCAGCTGCTTCTCTGGAGGACACCAAGGACAAGCATAGGGGTGTTGGTGACTCCTGCTCTAGTCTGACACATGTTGTGGGTCTGCCTAAACCCTGGGCCTTTAAGCACATGGCCTGTCCATATTGTCCCTGTGTTGCTGGTGCTGCTTGTAGCTATGGGGAGCTGTAAAAGACCTGGCTGGTGGGGAGCAGAGCCCACAGCTCCTGAGCGCTGCCTGGGCTGGGGACAGTCACTATCTGGGGGAGTGTGCCAGCAGGCATTTGTTATGTTGGCCAGCACATACAACATAGCACGTCTGGTGTTGATCCACAAAGTGGAGCCTGGGCTGACCCTGGTTGGCCCCTGAGTGAGAGAGCCTTGACCTGCTTGTGTCCTGTGGAAAATGTCTCGGAGTAAATCACGTGCGTTGCAAGCTGTTGCCACTGTTCAGGTGGATGTGAGATCATTCAGCCTGGAGCCAAGCTCAGCCACTGGGCTCTGAGTTTAAGGCATACAAAGGCCACTGAAGAGTTAATGGGAAACAGAGTGTGGAAGAAAATAAAGAGAGACCTTTTGAGGTCTCAGCTGCTCAGAGTAATATTTGGGTTTGGTGACTCTCCGTATCTTAGAGATGGGAATGCAGCAAAGCTCTTTGAGTCCAGAGTATACATGGAGCCCGACAAGATTGTGGGCTAATATCAACAAACCTTTTGGAAAAGCAGATCCTGTCTGCTCCAGCAAAGCCACAGTGTTATTTTTCTTTCAACAAATGTATTGAGACAATAATAATGCTGTGCAGATTGGTCGTCCCTGGCCTACATGATTTATTAGGAAACAGAAACAATTGCAGTTGGTGGGGGGAAAAAAAAAAAGAAAAAGCTTTGGACATGGATTTTTTTTTTCTACTTTTTATTTTCTCTTCCCCCCTCCCCCCTTGTTCCTTGGATTCCTCATGAACTTAAAAAAGGCCACCTAGTCTGGTCCCAGGAGAGGGGTTGCCTCCCTGCTTGCATTTCATAGAGGACCACCAGCCCTGGGTTTGCTGCTTAAATACTTCAGTACAGGGGAGGAGGAGCGGAGCAAAACAGTGCTGGGGGGAGAGGTTGGGAGAAGGCGATACAGCCATGGAATAACATTCCCAGGAAGAGCAGCGGAGCAGGTCTGGAGGAGGAGACCTGCAATCTGTTTCTAGCTGTCGGTGACTTGGGAACAAGTTGCTTCCTCTTTCTGAGCCTCCCTTCCCCTCTATTTATCCTGTTTAGTTAGTGCAAAAGCTGTTGAGAGCGGAGCTGTTGGCCCTGTGTGTGTGGCGCTGGGGTCCTCAGCCCAGCTTGTACCTGCAGGTGCAATTGGAGCACGAGAGCTGATGGCCATGATGTGTTCCACATACTCATGCTGGTGCTGGTGCATTTGGCTCCTGCCCCTCTGCTCAAGTAGAGGATGGTTTTGCTTTAGGGTGGTTTTATTTTTTGTCACCTCAATCAGCAAAACCCCTGGGGAGGAGGTAGACCGGGCAAGAAGGCAACTCCCCAATGCTAGTAGCTTGTCCCTCAATGCTTGCAATCATAGAATCATTCAGGTTGGAAAAGACCCTTGGTATCGAGTCCAACAATCAGCCCCACTCTACAAAGGTCTCCCCTACACCAGATCCCCCAACACCACATCTTAACCACTCTGAAACACCTTCAGGGATAGGGACTCAACCCCCTCCCTGGGCAGCCCATTCCAGGGTCTGACCACCTTTGCTGGGAAAAATTCTTTCCTAATGTCCAGCCTAAACCTACTCTGGTGCAGCTTGAAGCCATTCCCTCTCCTTCTATCGCTAATTCCCTGTGAGAAGAGACCAGCAACAATCTCTCTACAATGGCCTTTCAAGTAGTTGTAGAGAGTGATGAGGTCTCCCCTCAGCCTCCTCTTCCTCAAACTAAACAGTCCCAGCTCCTTCCATCGCTCTTCCTAAGATTTATTCTCCAGGCCCTTCCCCAGCTCTGTTGCCCTCCTCTGCACTCGCTCCAGCACCAGCTGTGGGGGGTGTGGGTGGCCCGGTGCTGGCCTGGGAGCTAAGGTAGCTCATCAGCGTTGATGGGATGGGGCTGGACGATGAGCCATGAGTTCTTCCACCATGCTGATGGGGGTTCTGCTTGGGATGGTTGCAAGCAGCTCTCCGAAACAACCCACAAGGATGAAAGGGGGCTAAGCTTCACCAAATTGGGGCTGAGCCCAGCCTGACACAGTCCTGCTTGCACCCGCAGTCCTGCGCATTGATTTTGTTGGGTTTTCTAAAAAGAAACTCATGGCTTTGGTTAATAAAGTGTAAGGGGCTCCCTTACTGCTCACCAAAGCAAGTGTTTCTGATTGCTTTATTGAGGCAGTAGGACCAGGTGCTTTGGCAGCAAACTGCCGACTGAGTGTCTGCACGAGTAAGTGATAGCATCACAGTGTGCTTTGCCTTCAGAAATTACTAAACAGATTTTCTCTGCTTTCCAGTTGACCCTGTGGCTCTGTGTTGATGATGGGAGCAGGCTGTTTGGGTTTGAGTTAACACTACCCCAACCAACCTCAAAAGCTGGAGATGGAGGGAGGGGAGAGAGCTGCATCCATTGCACTCGGCTCTCATTGTTATTAAATCTGGGCATCATCTCTGATTCACTCTCCTGTTGAAACATGAGTATTTTGCGTTTGTCTGAAAGGATTAAATTTTTAAAGCTCCCGCCCTTCTGACTGCATGTTTTCTTCTAAGGGGTTAGTTAGTCTCAGCTCATTTTAAAGGAGGAGGAAAAAAAAAAAAAAGACTGGTGGGTTGGGGTTGGTTTTTCTTTTTGTTCCATGCCCGGAGTCAGCATAAAAAGGAGTCAGAGCAAATTAGCTATATTTGATTATTGCAGGGGGCTATAGGAGGCCTGGGTAATTGCTGTATTTGGTTTCTTTTTCTCTCGGGTTTCACTGACATTTCAGATAGTAAATGAGCAGCTTCTTTCTCCCTACAGATGTTTTCTGTTGGTCATAGTTGGTAAGAGACCTTAGATGCTAAGTCCATGTGCTTCATTTGTGGTTTTCCTTGGCTTGTTTAAATCAGTGTTGGGCACAGGGCTTGTGGGGCTCTGGATACTCCTGCCATTGGGGCATGTGGGGTGGGCCTCAGTGGGGGTCCCCTGGAGCGGCTCTGGGGAGCGCAGCCCTCCCTGCTTGGATACAAGAGGAGGGCAGAGAAAAAGTGAATCTTGACAGCCAGACTCCCACAAGTGGTTTTTTTTTAATTTTTGGTGGCTGCAGGGTGTCAGGTCCCTTCCCTCCTCAACCCAGCTCCTGCCAGGTTGGCTGAAGCACCGATGGCTTGGGTGAGCCCAGTAGGCTCAGGCCAGAGAGATCCTAGGAGGAACAAAACGGATCTATTTGTAACCACCCAGGTTGCTTTTCACCCTCAACCTCTTTCTGTCAGCATTGGAAAACTGCAGGCACGGGGCTGTGTCATGGAGATGAAAAGGCTTGCAGGTGCATGCCATCCTCCCACAGGCTGCTGGGCTTCCTCCGGAGCTGGATGAAGTAGGGCTGTGGCCACTGGTCCAGGACTCCCTGTGCTTTTGCTTTGCTTGTAAGTGTTGAATCTGCACATCTGCTGTGGCCTTGAGTTCCACTTTACCTGTGGGTTAGCATGTTACACACAAGCAAAAACTGTGCTCCAGAACAAGGGAAGGGAAATCTAGCTCTTTGTGCTGGCTCTGGGTAATTTCTGTCTTAATCCAGGTGCATAACACACACATCTTGGAGTGTCATGGGACATTTCTGGGCTCCCAGGCTTTTCCTGAGTCCCTGCAGACTGCCTCCACTCATCATCCATGCTGAAGGACATGGACAAGGTCTAAACATCACTTGCATTTTTGGGAGCAAAGTTATGTCAATATTGCCTACAGGTTTTTCTTGGCTGCCTGGAGAAGGTGCATCATCTTCAGTGGTATCAGCTGAAGACAGAGGAGCAACCAAAAAAGAGCTACAAAACATAAATGATCTCTACATAACCAAGCACAGATCTGGATTCCACTGCACCAGAATACAGAGGAGGAGGAGAATGCACAAGACCTTAAAATCTTCAAATACTGACATTATAAATGAAGCCCAGATGTCACTGAACAATCTCCAAATGATAAAGACTTGCTCTGCCTTTGCTGTGGACTGGTTCAACAGGAATGGAGAGCAGCCATCAGGCTATTGCAACGATTTGGTGGTTTTCAGCCCAAATACAGGAGCCTTCCCAGGCTGGCTGCCACACTCAGCCCCACTCTCGTACATGTTTTTCATGAAAAGTCAGTAGCCTGCAGAGTCTTGGTGACCTGGGGTTATGGGTGCTGTGCAGCTTCGAGACCCTTAGCCAGACCTGAGGGGTCTTAAACCCCAAAACACCCAGTGAGGAAGACAAGAAGCCTTTGAAGTTCCCCCGCTTTGCCCAAGCTATGGAGCAGGGTTGTGAACCTTGTCTTTCTCTGTGAGAATGTTGCTTTTACAATTAAAACCCACGCAAACCCCCAGCCCTCGCTACCGCTTGTGTTACCCCAGTGAGAAATCTGACATTTGAGACAGAATGGGAAGTCAAAGAATGTGAGGAATTTGGTGACTCAACATAGAGTTTATTATACCAGTCCTACTGTTTAAGCCCATGTAATGTAAAATTGTTTTACGGCATGTGGCACAGTTCTGTGGGTTAATTTATAAGCAAACAATAATTATTCAAATAGGAATTTTTTTCTGTGCCTACATAAACTTCTTATCTGTTTCAGCAGCAGGGGATGCTGCACAAAAACGCACGTTTACATTTTTCACATTGATGCTCATTGCTTTTCCTGGAATAGCTCAATAGTGCATTGACTATGAGGGCTTACTACTGAACTTGACCTGGGAGTGGCATGGAGATAAGCCAAATATTAAGAGAAAAGGAGCCCTTTGTGCGGAGATGCCAGTGTATTAGGTCTCACTTTTAGGTCACACACTTGTTAGGGGTTCCTTCAAAGTGATGGATTCTTCTGCTAAAATTTAATGATGTCCGTTAAATCACAGGGTCATGAACCAGTGCATGTGCTGAAAATGGTTTGCCAAGGGACCAAGAAGACAAGGCCTTCTGTCAGGAGACTTCCAAAGCAAATTGGATTTTCCACACAGCAATGGCTGCATTTGAAGGTCTGTCAGTGGCCTGTAAAATTCTCCACCAGTGATAACGAGACAGAATTGCCAAGCACCAAAGCAATGCCATGAGCGTTGCAGACAAACCACTCCCCTCTCAGTACATAATAGCTTCTTGATCATCCGTCAAAGGAAGAATTATCCTAACCAGCAAACAGGCTGGAGGAGGCTGCTCCCTCTCCTCTGGGAGATTATCCCAGAGCTTCTGGGCTAAATCTCTTGTGGAGAGCCCAGAGGTTTCTAAGAACATCGGTCTGGAACCAAGCAGTTGAGTAAATGGATTTTAGGTTGGGTACACAGAAAACGATGAAACAACTAGATGTCAAGACTTGTACTCCTGAGCCCTGTATGGGGTCAACTGGCTCTGCTGGTGTCCAGTCTGAGGACAAGCTTTGCTCAGGAACACCTGTGCTGAACGAAGTGCAGACCGATGCAAGTGATGTTGGGTATCTGCATAGACAAGTCAGTCAGTTCCCTGGTCTCCTGGTGCTAACCTGATCTCTGCCTTTGTTTTTCAGTCTGGGTGCTGTAAAGGGTGGGCGTGAGGAATGACTTTATCTTCTGCATACTGTGAGATGGGGTCACTTGTGTGGTTAGATGCTGATCTGATGGGAGGGAGGCATGAGATGATGCTATTTCAGAAAAGCATTGAAGGGAAGAGGTTGAGCCTTCTTGTTCTTAGTCTATGGCAAACAGAGCCTTAGAAGTCTTCCTGCCCTGACTTGTTTTCTAACTCTGCTCTTGGCCTGGACATTGATTTTGTGTCACTGTCTGGGTGGGAGATTCTGCAGCTTGTGTGCAGATCCACAGAGAGTTTTCCACCTTTTGCATTGTGGTCCTTGAGGACAGGACTCTTTAATGCTGATATCCTTCCACCTGCCTCATAACTATTTATGTGAGGATTACATAAAACAAGTGTTTCTGACAGACTGCTGAAATCATTGAAGCAGAAAAACTACTCACCCAGCTCCATTGGCTGTGGTGGAGCTGTGGGAAGGATGATTTGGGTCATTACATAGCATCCTTAACTGTGATGGCTTGTGAGGCATCTTGATGTGGAGCCAGCAGGTCAGGGGTTCAACTTGAGCTTAAACCCAGTGCTAACAGATGGGGGAAGTTCCAGTTGTGATGGCAGTACATTTAAATGATGAGGTCACATACAACGTCTGGTAAAGATGACTTCTGTCCTAAGCATGAGAAAGTAAAGTGCAAGCTAAGAGCCCTGAGGAAGATATCTCAGAAAATAGTCTAAATCCCAGTGGTCTCGTCAGCTCTTCTTTAGCTTGTTTTATTGAGCACCTCCATGTGATGGAGGGGGCATGCCATGTTGCTGTAGCAGGTAACACCACCAGACCTGATATTTGAGATTTAGCACTCTTCAGGTTCATAGTGCCACTTCTGAAAGCAGAGGGAAGTTCAAGCCCTGTGCTCATCTGACCTTGACCTTTTAGCGGAGATTTCCACCGTGAAGGTGGGTAGTTCCTGATTTCTCACCAAGGGAAGCTGCAGGCAGACAAACAAATAGCAGAGTGTTTTGGAACGAGAGCTCTGCCATCAGTTTGGCTGTGTTAGGTGTAGGAAAGCCAAGAGCTCCTTCCTGGGGCAGCCCCACGGGTGCTGCTGGTTGTGGGCTGAGGCTGGACCGGGAACACATTGGTCACACATAGGCTGACCACTGGCTTCTCCAGTCTGAGCCTGGGTTAAGTGATGGAGAAGGCAGTTATGGTTCCACCCAGTCCCTGAAGGATTTGATATATTTTGCTGTCAAAAGAAAACAGCATAAATCATCTCTGAGTGCAGAACTGTCTGGCTCCCTTGGAGGGAAAGCGCCGTTAGGGTGGGGCAAGAGGACACAAGGGTGCAACACACTGCTTTTAGACTGATGTGGTGTAAAAATCCCCTCCAAGCTGCCTTCAGCCCAGTAAAGCTTGGGACGTGGGTGGCACTTCCAAGTGATTTCTTGGAAGAGAGGGTGCCTGGGGACTGCTGCTGGGGTGATGCCGCATGGAGTCTGGGATGGCCTAGGGCTTTATCCTGCTTCTAGTGCGATGTGTGTGCATGTTTATGAGATCTATCTCCCTGGGTGATGTCATGACATGATGAGAAACTGGGTCATAAATTAAAATGAGAAAAAAAAAAAGACCCCACTGTGGGTCAGATGCTGGCAATAAATTCAGATAACAGCTCATCAGTGCCTCTTCCCTTGTTCTTGTATGTGTATGCAATTTTTTTCCAGTTGGGAGAAGAGCTGGTGAAAAGCAGCTGTTTTTTATTTGCTCTCCATCCACATCTGATTAGATAGTCCTCCTCCTGCCCACTGAGACGTGCTCGGGAACTCTCCCAGCCCCTCTGCTTGCTCATTTTCTCGGGCATCAAGGAGTTTGGGACTGTTGGAGCTTTGTTTCACAAGCTGACAGCACTTCAGAGGTACAAAGGGCTCCTTCATGATCACAGGGCTCAGGTCCCACCGGGCCAGAGGGCATAGCCAGATCCTGCAGTGGGGCTATCTGTGAGATGCTATGGGTTTGGGCCTGGGAAGGCAGCAGTGGGGATGTGTTTCTCTCCCTGACTTCAAGCTGTTACTTTGTTTTTTTGGCGGTTCTGGGGCTGGGCAGCCCAGGAGGAGGGTAGTTTCCCTCCAGGCTCTGCGAATGTGCTCACCACCAAGGCTGTGGGGAGGCAGCTGTGCCACAAGGAGGAAAGAGGATTGTGGTTTTGTACCAGTGGGAGAGGGTAAATTAACCAGTAGGTGGGTAGTGTCAGCGGGGAGGAATCAGGATGAGGGCAAGGGTGCCCCTAAACATATTGCTTACTAAAGGCTACAGGGAAAACAGTGAGCTTTTGACTTGTTGAAGCCAGTGTGAAAACTCCTGTCAGCTTCCTCAAGTTTCAAATCAAACCTTTCCAGGCCAAGCCCATAAGGGCTCTTCATGCTGTGCTGCTGGAGGACTCTCCCATCAAAGTGTTCCATGGGGAGTTGTCTTCTTTCAGGAGACATATATGAGTGTTTAGCTCAGGGCAAAAAGATCATCCTGGCATGTCCTACCTCTAACTTGCCTTCCCCTTGCAACGCGACTTGTTGTCAAGAGCAATATAGAATCATAGAATGGTTCGAGTTGGAAGGGACCTTAAAGATCATCAATTTCCAAGCCCCCTGCCCTGGGCAGGGACACCTCCCACCAGACCAGGTTGCTCCAAGCCCCATCCAGCCTGGCCTTGAACCCCTCCAGGGCAGCCACAACTTCTCTGGGCAACCTGGGCCAGGCTCTCACCACCCTCACACCAAAGAAGTTCTTTCTGGNCACAATTGGGTCTCACCAGAGCAGAGTAGAAGAGTAGAATCACGTCTTGCAAAATATGTCTGGTCCTTCTCTCTTCCTCCTGGTGCAGCTCCCACTTGGTGTTTGGATCCTCAGTGCAGCTTTGAACCGTTAGCAAGGGTGGTTAGTCATGGAATGGATGAGGCTATTTCTGAAACAAAGCTTAGAACCAGATCTTCCCTGGTCAGCTGCGCTGCTTGAGCACAGGGAAAAGGACAGATAAGCTCATCTGAGCCTGAGAACTTTTAGGGGTTTTTTTGGGTTTGGTTTTTTTTTGTGTGTGGTGGTTTTTTTGTTTTTTTTTTTCTTTTTGCTAGGTGGGAAGGGGATCTCCCATTACAAGTCTGATGTTGAGCTCCTGGTGCTGTGCTTGGACAAGTCCCGGCTCTGCTCCCCCGTCACGTGCTGAGAAGTGAACTGCAGCTCACGTAACGCTCACCTGTTAACTGATGGAGGATAGGGCTCTGTGGCTTTGCCTCAGGTTCCCAAGTGAATTTCTGGAAGTCCTGGGTTAACTCCCGTGCAGAGGATGAGTGGGAATGGAAGAGCCCCTAGAGCAGAGGATCCTGGAGAAGGTGGGGAGGGATGTGACCCTACTGTACATCAAGCACAAACATGGAAACAATAAGGTGGGGAAAAGTTCTTGAACTTATCTCAGAAACACGTTTTCTTTGGGTCAGCTTAAATGTCTGACGAAAATTCACAGCTGATTTTCTTCCAAACTTGTTTCTCTGTTCCCTTTTATCCATGCAGCTTACATGCTTAGAGCTGCTTTTAAACCCTGTGCAAAGGAGCAGCCGGTGTCCGTGCACCCCCTGGGTGTGTGCTGAGCCCTGGGGGTTTCCATGAGGGGCAGCCGAGGGGAGGGTGAGGGGGGATTTACCCTGCCCAGATGCTGGGGATGACATGAAACTTGGCCCATGTTAGGAACTGCTCTGGCCTGCGGTGACCGTGTTGGTGCAAAACCTCCATCTGACTCTGTACCAACAAGTTCAGTTTCGAAAAGGAGGATAACTTGTTTTATTTTACCAGAGCTTTGTGAGATAGTGAGGTTTCCGGATAGGATCTGCAATGCTCAGGTTCAGGTATCAGTTGCATAATTTCCTGTGTTATTTCAACACTCTAGTCTTTTTAACTTTTCTTTCTTTCTTTTTTTTTTTTTTTTCATGAGCTTCTTTGCATACTGGATGAGTCTTATATAAGCATATGTTGGGTTGGAAACTTTTTTTTTTTTTAAGTATTTTTTTTGGCAGAGAATTCCTGGCACATGGTGCAGCACTCAGAGCCATCAACTGTAGCTGTGATACAGATGTTCATTGCCTGTATAATCTTTCTCATATCAAGCAATTACCCTGAGCCAATTTCTTTATTTTAAGCACCTTGTTGTGGGAACAGAGCTGTAAATGCATAAATTGCTGAGTTCCCTTATACTTCTTTACAGCGGGTAAACAAAACAATTCTGCAAAGGTCCTCAGTGAAAATCAAACATGCAGGGTGCTTGAGATAAGAAAAGACAGCCACTAACAGAAAGTTTAAGAGAAAAAAGAAAAGTCCCTCTCGAAAGAGATACGCTGGAGGAGTGCCAATAGCACATAGCTGTGTGGAGACTAAATAAAACCAGGTGAGTTTCCTGCCATTGTGGAGTATCAAATGTGATTTCCATTTGTGATGGACGTGCTGTTTCTGCCAAGATCATCTGGAGGTTTTCATTTTAGGACGTATTATTTTTGTTGGCCTAACATAGAGTTACAGACCAGAGCGCTAAAAGGGAACGTTGCAGCAATGACCTGCACAGCAGATGAGGAAAATTGCTCTTATCAAAGTGAGAGGCTCTTCTTGGGAGAAGACTTTTCTCCTATCAGCAGCCTGGTCTTAGGATTGCCTCTAGTGCAAAGCAAACGTGAGAACCGAAGGGAAGGAGTTGATGTAGTAGTGTTGATCCTCAGTCCAGAGCCACCAGGTAATATCCTTCCAAATTAAGAATCTGGCTTGTTCCCAAAATATCATTCAAAAGCTAGGTGTGAACCTGAGATCTACATGGGGCTGTTCTGCACCTTCCAAAGTGATATGAAGAGGCTGGCAAGCTGCCTTCAAACAAACAAACAGAATATCAGAGAAGGTTTCTCTCTCCCAGCGTGATGCTCACGGGTGGAGTTGGAAGGGGCTCGTCTGCAGCTGCAACGTGTCAGGACAGGGGAATCTGCCCTGGATCTGCTCTGCTACATGCTCAGAGCTGAGCTGCTGGCCACCATGGCTGTGATGCTCAGCTCCTGCATGCTGGTACCACTGTCTGCTTCATTCTCCTCCAGCTCAGGAGCCTCAGGAACCTGTGACCAGTGACCATGAGGGCATGTTCAGGGGTCCCCACTAGTCCAGCTGTGAAGTACAAGCTGAGTGAGCATCATGTGCGCAGGAAATTTGGGAGCAGCCCTTTTCTGTGGCTTGGAGTGCACTGAGTTCACTGGAGTGAAGGCGCAAGGGATTGCCTGGAGCAAGACCCAAAGGGGGATCCGCTTACATGAATAACAAGAATATGCAGTAAAAATGGTTAATGCTAATGACGTTCTGAAAGGGATATTAAACTTGCTGCTTCAGAGCTGAGCAATCTGGGGCTCTAAGAGGCCAGAGTTAAATATAACGTGCTGGAAAAGAATTCAGATCTGCTACTGGATCAGGTGGTGGGAGCCCTGAGACATAATGGTCTCCTGGAATCAAGAATTTGGCATTTTCCAGAATTTTGTAGATGGGTTTGAGCTGATTTCTGAGCAGCAGTTGTTTAGTTATAAAAATGCCATGTAATCGAATGACAAGTTTCTTGTAAGAGCTGTTCTGAAAGAGGCTTCGTAAGGAGGGCAGCCTCCCAGCAAAATCCATACCCATTTTAGAAAAGGTAGGGGCACTTACAAGTTCTGTGCCTCCAGCACACAGTATGAATCTCTCCTCTTAGAAAGTAAGTTGTTAAAATCTCATTTGGGTATGCATGAACTGGGAAAGGAGGAGGAAAACAAAGCGCAGATGTGACAACCCGCCATGGTCCTTCCAGCTGCTCAGGATGTGTCCTCTTAGAAGGACACATTGTGGATGGAGTGACCACAGCAAGGAGCTACTGGATACACTGGTGCAGTGGTTATGGGTTGGAGTGAAAAAAAATATATATGGGGGCACTTGTGATTTGCAGGTGGGTGAAGGAATTAGTTATTCTAATGCCTCCTGTGCACCTGAGGCATCCAAGCCAGAGCTGGCCATCTTCCCACCTGCTGTGACCTGAGATGTTGTAGGTATCCAGCCTGTGACTCCGGAGCATGACTCTGAGGTGTGTGGCATGTGGGGGTGCTTGACTCAGTGGAAACAACGGGGGCTTTGACCTGCGTCTGCAAGGGGATGTGGGCCAGAGTAAGACCTGGATGTTCCCTGAACACTCTCATCCTGTCATGGGGATTTTTGCTGTGCCCGAGGACACAGAGGTGGCACTGCCACTGCCATCCTGCTGGGCAGTTTCTTTCCTTGGAAAGCCAAATTCCCCAACTGGTCCATATTCACGTGCTATTGCTTGGCTTCAGCAGAAGTTATGACCAGCCCATCCCATCTGCTCACCATGGTTACCTTCTGGAGTCCTTACCTCTGATCCAACTGGTTTGCTCCATTTTTTCCTAACCCATTCTTGGCTAAACTGTAATAAATTATTAGAAATAGGAAACAATAGAAATACACTTCATGTGTTGGGGATGGGGTGATGACACAATCAAGGAGAGATGGAGCATTAGATGGGGCAGGGATTTCTGCAGCTGGAACAGGTTGGGGGGAGCACTCACACATTTGGCACCCCAAAAGGCTATCTGACCCTTGTGTTGGTGTGCAAGAGTTCTTTTGTCCCATTACCAACATTGCAGCTCAACAGGAGTGAAGTCACTTTCTTCACACAAGTCTGAAGCCATCTGAAAACTGCAGAGCTGTTCAGCTCCCCGAGCCAGACCTGGGAGCAGCTCCTTGCAGGTGAAAGGACAGGAGTGGTGACCCTAGCCCTGAGGCTATAGCAGATCTGGAGGGACACTGGTGTTGGGTTAGACGAAAGGAACCATTCAAGGAGAGCAGTGGTTGCAGAAGGGGCTGAAACAATTTGCTTTCTACCTACCCTCCACACATCTGGGTTCTTGGCATCCTCCCACCGGCCCCTTGATAGGCCCAGGATCAGGAGGGATTATTTAGATATTTGCCTGCTACTCTGAAGATATTCAATTGTTTCTGGAATAGCTAATCTGAGCTGGGATTTTGTAGGGATTTTGCAAGAGTCTCTGTAATGGTCAGAAGTTGTTCTCTCCTCAGAAATTCTCCAGGCCCAGTGATCTAGGGAAGGTTCATCTGTCAACAGTTGTTGATGGTGTTGGTTAGCACCAGCTCTTTCCTTTGACAGATTGTGCTACTCTCTTCCAGGACTTTCATTTACAGGAGACTTCTGGCTGCCTGCTGCTTCCTAGATGGAAAAGCCAACAAACAGTCTGTTCCTTCTCCTCAGCGGATTCATAATGTCATTTCTTCAGAGACAAGATCTCATCCATTGCTCAACCTTGGTGTAAGTTTGCTGGGTTTTTTTTCTCAGCTTCTTCACCAAGCCATTCGTGTTCTGCACATATTGGGAGATACATTTTTCCTCAAAAGAGGGTAGGAAATAGGTACATTTGGAAATGTGATTTTTATTTTTTTTTCCTTCCCATTTTCCCTGAAAGAAAAAAAAATTATGAGGCAGGCTCAAAGCAAGCTGGTCTTGCTGGAAGCCAAAGGTAAAACATCCACAATCTTCCCTTAGAGGGCATAAACTGTGTTTATGGTTTTGCTGTTGCAGCAGGCGCAATTCCTTTGTGTCTCATAGAGCTTAGTAGCTGTTCTGCCATCATTGCTCTTCGAAATGCAAGAGTAAAATTAATTTCAGGAGAGAAATAAATGGATTTAGAGCAAGGATGAATTTGGCTTCTTGTGCCACAGGAATGCAAGAGATCACCCAGCAAAAGAAAGCTAGACAATGCAAACCTCACATAAATCTGGGGAGAAATTTTAATCCAAAGTACTCACTGACCTTCACTGATGCTCCCCTTCATCTCACCAGGATTTTATTCTTCTTAACCCAGCCCCACCACTGGCAAATCTTCAGAGAAGTCAGTTCTTGCACAAACAGGAAAGCAGA
Source organism: Nycticryphes semicollaris (assembly GCA_013400055.1). Classification (NCBI taxonomy): domain Eukaryota; kingdom Metazoa; phylum Chordata; class Aves; order Charadriiformes; family Rostratulidae; genus Nycticryphes; species Nycticryphes semicollaris. The sequence goes on from VXBJ01001742.1 coordinate 309,013, forward strand.
CTCCCTTCCCACTAATTTAGGGGGTGTTTCCAGTCCACGGCCAGAGGACACAGGGGCAGGGAGGTGTGTTTACCTCCAGGACCAGGTTTGAGGCTGGTCTGGAAGAGATTCGTTTCCCAGCTGGGCATATCTAGCCCTTTCTGGGTATCAAATTCAGAGTCAGCTCAGAGATGAATTCAGAAATCTCATCTGGTTGTCCTATGGGGAACTGATTTATGGTCCTAAGTGTTTCACCCCATGTCACACATCCAGGAGTGTCCGAGTGTCAGAGCCCGCCACCGAACCCCCCCTGAATGTATTTCTCAAAGACTGTTTAGGATGTAACGCAATCCCATTTCAATTTAATGAAGTGAAATTAGACATGATGATATCTGGAACCGACCTTCCTGGATCTTCTCCTTCTCCCGTGACTGTCACTATCCCTGAAGCAGCATTTGAGATTATCCAAGCATCTGAGGACCCAGGTCTTGCTGCTGCCTTTGATCTTGTGTTACTCAGCCAAGATGTAAATCGGCAGAGGCCACACCGGAGGCAGCAGAGAAAAGTGAACTTGTTTCACCTCTGCAGGCTGAACGAGCAGGACAAGGGGTGACTTTAGGAAAATGAGGAGCTTGTAGGGATGGTGGGTGGACAAAGGCTGAAAGGAGCTGATGGGACTGAAGTGGATGACAGTGGAGGTGAGAGTGGTTGGGGGAACCCTTTGCAAAAGCAGCCAAGGTGGCTTACATAGCATTTTGTCTAATGCAGGCAAAAAGGAGCCAAAACTAAAGGGGGCATCTGCTGGCGTCAAACAGGCAAACTGGAAACCCAGGCAAGCTGGTGTGGAAGTAACTGGAGTGTCTTGAAAGTTGTTTTTTAGGTAAAGTCTAGGACAATTGGACCATGCAATCCCCTTTCTATGGCGAGGCAGAAACCTGAGATAGTGCTTAGGAAATGGGCTGGAAAAACTAAAAGAGGGACCAGCAACCTTGTTAGGTTAAGTTGAGCTTAAATGGTGGTGAAGGGGGCCTGCCACAGGAGCCTAGGACTGGCTGTCAGGGGGTACCCTGAGGGTGGCTGGAGCAACTGCACCATGCACTGCCGAGCACAGCAGAGCACACAGTACTGGGGTACGGTGGGGAAGAGCCCTTTCCAGTGCTGCTGGCCTTGACCTGTTTGCAGTGCAGTGGGAATGAGCAGTGGAATTATAACAAAGAAGTTGTCCTGATGGACTAGAAAGGCCTTTGGCCACTCTTTCCATAGAAGGCCAGTTTGATCCTATGAGAATCCACAGCATATCCCTTAGGCGGAGGGCTTGCTGGCAGTGTGCACTATTCCTTTAGTAAAAGCAAATGACTACAAGGAATGTGTCCGTTTAAACTTCAGCTCTATATAACCTGCAAAAATGGAAAACACCCAGCTGATGTTCCAGACCAGGAGTTTTTCTCCACGCGATCTGGCACATGCACTCAGCCTGCTCCTGACACACTTCCAAGAATCCACGTCTGAGTCTCCCACTCTGTTGAGAGAGGCCAATTCAAGACCCAGTGCACACGGCCTGTGCTGTTCACATTTCCAGATTCTGAATCATTTCCTCCATTCACGCGGCCGCCTCTCTCTGTCTGGGTTTGGGCCCATCCAGCTCTCCGGTTTCCCTCCTTCCTGAGCCCTGCAGGCTTTGACTCCTGTGTTACTGTGGCCGGAGACGGGTCTTTGGTGGGCTGCCAGCAGAAGCATCCTTTGACGCTGCTGGGTTCAGCCATGGAAGATGCTGGCTGCTGTTGCTCTATCTCTTGGGGCAGGGGAGGTGGAAGGTCTCAGGAAGCCACCGTGCACAGCCCCATTTGGAAGGGGAACAGACAGGTATCTCCTCCCCAGGGGCTGGGTTTATGCTGGGGTGATGCCTCAGTTTATCCTCAGTAGGACCCACACCCCACCCCCTCAAGATACCTCCTCCTGCTGCTCCTGGACCCAGGAGGTGGACATGGCTCTGGGTGCAGAGCTTGGTGGGAGGGAGAGAGATGGGGACAAGGTGATAAGTCCCCCAACAAAGGGTGAGTGTTGGCCTGGCCCAGGAAAGGGGGCTGTCCCCAACCCTCGCATGGCTGGCAATGTGCTTGCTGCCGGATACAGCCTAGGAGGGACCTGGGCTGGGATTTATCTGCTTCCTTTCAAGTCCTTTCCTCTGCTCACACCCTTGGNCAGAAAGATAAAAAGAAATCTTGATTAGATCCTATATATTACTTAGCGTCCTTAGAACCAGGGGAAAGTGGTTTGAGTTTGTGGCACAGGAAGGCGCAGCAGTATTCAAACTGAGAGCTGTGAGGGCAGCACAATCACATGTCCTGTGGATCCAAAAATACTCTGGCTGGTGGCTAGAGGAAGAGTTATCTTTTATAACTGATCTGCTGCCAGAAATCCTCTTCAGCTTCTCTGGTCTCTCCCTGTCTTGTCCGGCACACTGGATAAATCTTGGAGCTATTGCATCTGGGTCTCTTACTAGATAGAAGTAATCGGACATTTGAGAACTGAGGTATCTGAGGAGCCTATCCTTTATTGAGAGAAAAATGTTTGCACAAGGGGAAGTGAAAACAACATGAAGAAAGGTGAAAACACCAACTGCAGGGCAGTTTGTCATGGAAATCTCTAGGTTGTCCTGCAGTTATTAATAGAGAGGTGCAACTACCTGGACGATAGGTGTTGCTGTGTTAGATGTGAAAAATGAGATGGTTATGGGAAACCAAACCACTCATTTCTTGAAACTGTGATGTGGGGTGTGTGAAGCATGAGGTGCCTGTGCCCGCCTGGCAGGAGGTGGCCGGCCCTGCTTATCGATGGGAGCAGCCACGGCATCCCCAGCCCCTGCACCAAGGGCTATTTCAGCTGGGCCAAAACAAATGGCCGTTTCCCCTCTCTTTGCAAGTTTTAAAACATAGGTTGTCATGTGAAGGAAATTGTGCATGACGATGATGAATGGTTGTGAAATACCATTTGCCAGAAATATTTCTGGATTCTGCAATTTAGTTGCAAATTACAGAACTCCAAATGCAGCCTTTCAGGGAGGATAAAACCAACCTTCCCCAGCCGTGCTGGCAGTCATACCCCTCTTTTCCCTTTTCCTTCACCCACCTCACTCCACCCAGCCATTTTTAGCTCTGGGACATTTTCAGACACTCGCCCCCCGGTCCTCGGCTGGGATGAGCTGCGGGAGCTGGGCGGCAGGCAGCGGGGCTGTGACAGCTCACATCTGCTAGTGGGCTGGCCCCACACCCCTTCTGAGCTATTTCAAGATGAGCAAACTGGAGTCGTTGGAAATTGCGGGTTAGTTCAGCAGTCTTGGCTATCATGCTGGATGGCGCTGAAGTAGGCATAGCAACAGGAAAGGAATGTTCCCTGTAAAAAGATAACCGTGCTTTGCCGAGGACGTGGAACAGTAAAGTTTGTTAAAGCAATCGGTATGTGTCATAATGTTTATTTAACTGAGAGCAGGGATGATGGAAAAGCATTGCAGCTGTGGAGAAGCCCAAGAGTGCTAAGGAGAGGGATGGGGAGCATAGATTTAGTAGCTGTCTTCCTTTGAAAAAGAAAACAAGCCAAGCTATCAAGCAATCAATGGGGCAGATAGTGGGAGAGTACACAAGGTAGCTGCTGACTGCTAGCTCGTCTGAAGGGGTGAGGTTAAAGTTTTATTATCTGAAGTTCACTTTCAGGTTAACAGCTTTGAGGATGTGGTTGCAACTCTAAAGGGAACAAAATTTAATTCTTTTCTAAACATAAGCTATTTCTGTTTGAAGGCAGATAACCTTTTTGGCTGTGTTATTTGCCAGTGGTAGATAGAAAGATTGAAGCAGTAGAGTGATGCTTGAATTCCTCCAGCAAATAAAAGGGGAGAACTTGACACCACAGAGTCAATGTGGGGCCAGATTCTGCTGTAGCCCATTTTCTAGAGAGTCCCCACAAAGAGTAGCTCCAGTGTGACTCCTTCTGCAGGAGGCCAAAGCAAGGCAGAAACAGGATGCTTGATAATCTGTACAGCAATTGATGAAATCAAATACTCAGCCCAGTGCTCTGGCAGTGGGATCTGTTAGGCTAGAAAGCAGTGCCAAGGGATGTGGGAAACTTGCTGGACTTGCTGCAAGAAGTAGAATTCCCCCCAACCCTTCCAAAAGAAAGGCAAAAAATTTTCCTTCATTTTTTTTAACAGAAATTAAAACTGCTTTTATGTCAAAATTGGAAATGATGTGAGTTTGGGGGTTTTGTTTTTCTCACAAAAAATCAAATCTGGGGAAATAAAAGCTCTGAACATTGCACTTTAGTTGAAGGCAACGCTTTCTATCAATCAGGAGAAATGCGTTTTCTCAGTTGTTCTTGGGCCATCTAGCACTTCATCAGCCAAAGTACTTGCAGTATGTTGAGTAGGGAGCGATCCATCCTTTTCCACTTCCAGATCTCTATGTTGGTGTGTGAACGAAGCCCTGCAGAGCACTCCTCATCTCAGACACAGGACAGTGGCTGCCTCTAAACCTGCCCTGCTCTGTTCTCAGAATACACAGCGAGACCTACCACTCAGCTCTGCCTTCACCTGAGAGCTGGCACATATGTGTTTCCTCCCGGGATCTGCTGGAAAAGCTCTGTAATGTACATTGCTTTTCTCCTGCTCCTCACTGCCAGCTCAACCACTATCTCTGTTGCAAACTCCAGGCTTCCTGGTCGCCTTGCAGAAAAAAAAGCCATAAAGCCCATTTCAGAGAGCAAATTGTCCGTAATTTACATGCCTCTCCTCACTTTGAAACACAAGACGGCTGATGATAAGATCAGGAGTGACAGAAGTGGTATCTGTTGCTAATTACAAGCTGACATTATGGTCAAGCAGAGCCATGGGGCCCATAAAAAGCTTATTCAGAGTTGCTTTTCTCCCACTTCAAACACAGACTGGACACAATGCCAGGCATTTTCCACCTTCAGAAGGAGAGGTCCCTCTGAACTGGCCTGGCGGCTTCTTCTTCAGGAGAAAAATTGCTTTAAGAAGCAGCAGAGGTTACAACGGCCTGGTCTATCACACGGACCGAGCTGACCCTTGAATGATGAAATTTGTTCATCTTTCATGGAGAAATACAATAGCCATTTTGATTTCCAAGCCACCTTCCCCCTCACAGGCTCTTTCAAGCTGTCCCAAAGGCTGCCCATTCCGGCAGCACACCGGGAAGGGTCACCACTGCCCAGCTGAGGCAGGGAAGACTGTGGTAGGAGCCTGAGGTTGCTCCATGTTGGAAGAGCATTGTGTGGGTGCATCGGTCTCCTTACTCCAGCCGCCAACCTGCCTTCTTCCCCAGAGCTGTGGAGGGGACTCAGAAGTGCTGATGTCTCCGCTTTTTTTCTCTTTTTGCTGTAACTGTCAAATGCACTGCTCCTTGCACTGCGCTCCAGAAAATCTGTTTTTTCCACCCTGCTGTGTTTTTCAAGCACTACTCTCCCCTGCACAGTTCTGTCCCCTGCTGATGCTTGTCCCGTGGCTGCTCACAGGACTTCTGTTTTTTCTGTTTCTGAGGCTGTCAGCTTTCAAGAATGCTGACCTTAGAGCAAGCGCTCTTGACGGGATGTCATTGCTTCACTTTTGGCTGCGCGTGTAGCGCTCTCCTGCCCAGCTTCTCCAGCAAAGCTGATTCTGTGACCCTGTGGCTGTGTGGCATCTCCCTGCACCTGCATCTGCCCTACCTCTGCCGTGAAGAGCATCACCATTAATTAAGCTGATGCACCCTCATGCAGGGACGTTATTGCCAATTTAAACCTGCCTTGTCTCCTGTTAGGTTACCATACAGGGTGTGTGGGTGCAGCTGAATTACACATGGAGAGTTAAGAGAGATGCTGGTGGATGGTCCTTCTGTGACTGTTACAAACATCAGCCCAAGAGTCCCTAATGTGCTCTTGGGCTCTGTGCTTCACTTGATTCACATAGGCTTTCTCTAGACATTTGCTACAGGACAAATGAAGTCATGGCACGTAGCACAAGAGGGCTTTATCTGACCTGGAGCAATAGTTATGATGGAGTAACAGCTGGTAGTTCACATTGATATTTAAATAATCCCTGTAACCGAAGTGGACGTCCTTTTGAAGCCACATCCTGGGCTGCATCAAAAGAAGTGTTNCCCAAGGAGGTGGTTGAGCCCCTTCCCTGGAGATATTCAAGGGGAGGCTCAAGGAGGCTCTGGGCAACCTGGTCTAGTTGGGGGTGTCCCTGCTGACTGTGGGGAGGTCGCACTAGATGACCCTAGAGGTCCTTGCTGGCCTGGACCACTCTATGATTTTATGATTACCTTTCTAACTCTGAAACGTTGAAGGGAAGTTAATTTGGCGGTGGAGACGTGGCACCAAGCAGTAGAACATGGCAGGCTAACAGTAGTCCTTGGGGCCCAGGAATGCATGGCAATTCCCCCCAGCCTGCAGTGAGAGTTGCACAAACAGGGCCCTGGCTGGATGAAGAAGAGGGACAGCTGCACTGCTTTTAGCAAACAACTTTTTCCACCAAGGGTGCAAACTGGAGTGTGAGGCTGCTAGGGCTCTTGAGTAGTGTCGGTGGGACTGCAGAGCTGGTTCCTCCTGTCCCATGGCTGCAGGAGCCGCAAGGGGCTGTTTGCTCTTTCTGCAGCCCTGACATAGTGGGAGCAAGTCGGGACAGGTCTTGGGGTTATCCTAACCTGGATGCAGCCTCTGGGGTGTGCAGGCTGGAAACAGTGCACAGGCCTTCCCAATGTCACTTTCCAGTAGTTTGAAGGAAGCAGGGGTGTGGAAACACATGCTTTGCCTTCCCTGTGTGCAAGAAGACCCCTGTCATCCCTGGCCCCAGAGGAGATCCTCATCCTTAGCAATCACTCAGCCCTGAAATCTGGGGAGAGCTTCTCTGTCAGGAGAGAGGTAGCGTTGCAGGGGATGGGGAGCTGTACAGTGGGGCAGCTGCTCCCCCCCAGTCTATAACCCAGAGTGGGACCTGGGTCAGCCTTTTATCCCAAGTAACAAGCGAAAGGACAAGAGGAAACAGCATGAAGTTGTGCCAGGGGAGGCTTAGATTGAATATCAGGAAAAATTTCTTCACTCAAAGGGTTATCAAACATTGGAACAGGCTGCTCAGGGAAGTGGTTGAGTCACCACCATCTCTGAAGGTATTTAAAAAATGGGTAGACGTGGTTCTTAGGGACATGGTTTCGTGGTAGACTTGGATGTGTTAGGTTTTTGGTTGGACTCAAGGGTCTTTTCCAACCTAAGTATTTCTGTGACTCCTACACCCTGTGGGACCTCTAGCAAATCCCATTAACATTGGTGATTAAACTGCCATTAAATCTCCCCACTGTGCTTTCTATGCTTCACCACAGCACAAACTGAATTCCTTCTTTCATCCTAAGGACAAACACATGATTGTCCCACTGTGCTTGGTGGCACTTGTGTCTCTGATATAACCTTCAATTTTTCCTTGCTGCTGTGTATCTCAGTGGTTTGAGCTCTGCCGGTCAGTGGCATTTTGTAAAGCTTCTGCTGTCCCAGCGCCCTGTAAGGAACACACAGAGCTCTGGCACCTCCTTAAAGGTGTGTCGACAATTGCATCAGTGATTTGGATGCTGAAGCTCTAAAGCCTGGCAGAGGCTTTGGTGTTAAATCTAAGGGTGGGAAAGTTGTCTTGTTTTCTGGTGGTGAAAGGAGAGGAGGCTCATCCCTGCAAACCTCCAGAGGTGTCAGTCTCAATCCTGCTGGCAAAGAGGGGTTGCCCATCACAGCAGAGGGGCATGGTGGGGTGGGCTCCCAGTGAGAGCCAAAATCTCCTGGGGGACTTTTCCAGTAGCAAGGGAGGTTACTCACCAGGAAGATTTATTGGGAGACTTACTTGGTTTATGCAATTCATAATTAATAGTTCATTGGCAGCTGTGCTGTGCAGATAAACCTTGCCCTCCCAATGATGGACAGAGCTTGCTGCGTTGGGTTTGGTTGGCACAAATCACACGTTAGCTGTTTATCTCATCAAACTCAAATGTAAAAATTGATGACTCAGGTGAACTCCACCCTGGGAACTTTTGCCAGAACAGTAGTATCGGTCAGGGTATGGAGAGTTGGCTTTCTTTGGTGACAGTTCCAGATAGACCAAGATCTCTGACAGATGGCCTCATAGCAAATGTCCAAGCCTTTGCTTTCCTTAGGGACCCATGTCATCCCACCTCTCCAGCAGGATTTCTGTCCCTCAGCTTCTCCTGCTCCTCACACCAGCATCTAACTCCCCTTGCAAGGAGGCTGGCTGATACTACCATGCCCAGCAGGAATAGCAAAGGGGCAAGAACAGGCTCTGCTGGGAGCAAATGACTCCAAATTGTGGAGTGGTTGCCCAGAACAGGTATGTGTGTTTGTGCCATAAGTCATTGCAGCTGTTGAGAGCTGAAATACTTCAGCTAAACTGAAGACTTAAAACAAAGACCTTTTCCAGAAGAGTTTATTTAGTTTGCTGAGCTGGTATAAACCATAGGTAGGACTAGCAAGCTCTTTCAGGAGAAAATTTCAGCCTCAGTTTATTGCAGTGGTCCTGTCAGGTTAGTGATGCTTTGTGGTCACCGGTGAAGTGCTGAGGAGGTGCTGCTGCCCCAGGGTTTGATGCCATTCCCTTGCAGGTGTGGGGCGGATTAGGGGGAGGGGTCCCTGGGAACGAGGTGGGAGCCCACATTTCTCCTTCAGGCCCATTAACTGAATTAAGCCGTTCTGTTTGTAAGCTTATCCATGCCTGCTTGCTGTGGAGAGGTGCTACTGGTAAGTACTTGGGAGCTGTGTGTCTGGGGGGTTTGGTTGGGGACCTGGCAGGGTCATACAGTGGTGGTGGGGGTCTGGAGGGTGGTGGGTGTGTAGCCTGGGGTGAGAGGTGCAGATGTGCTACTCAGAGGAGAAGTAGCATAGCAGTAACTTAACAGGAGCAATCGAGTTTACTTGGCTTGAGAACCAATAGGCCTAGAGTGGGAGCCCTGGAGCTGCCCTCTTGGAAGATGTTGGTTTTCAAAAATGTTTAATCCTGGTGAGAGCCGCCTGGGTGGGGAGGGCTGGAGTCATGCTGGGGGGCAGCTGTGGCACTGTGGAATGGCTTTGCTTTGCCTTTGGGCCTGTTTACCCTAAAGCTCTGGGATAAAGAGGAAAACACAGGCAGATAAGCACAGCGTAGCTGAGATGAGGGCTTTGTTTTGGTTTTACTGTTTTGCTTATTTGCGGCTTTAATTTGTGATTTACCAGTTCTGAAAAGCCTGAGGGTTTCCTAGATTATGGCCAGTGTGAAGCAGCTCTGAGCTGTCTTATCTCAGAATTCTGCTGTGGGTAATGGGAAGAGGCAGGAACGGCAAAGAAGTGTCCGTGGTTGTGTCTTCCCCAACTTAAGGCTGGAGGGGAAGCGTATGGGTGAGAGCAGTCAGCTTTGTGAGGCAGCAGCCTCCCTTGGCTGGCTCTGTGGAAGTGCTTGTCTGCGTGTGCTGCAGACCACCAAGGCCCTTGTGGGCTACAAAGTGAACTTCAGAGGCTTGGAGACCTACAGCCATAGCTGGGAGAGGAAGAGCAGAAAGGATGATTGTTTGCTCCCTTCTGATGTGATAGGGCACATGTTATGCAGCTCTCCCGGGTACCTCTGGAAGCAAATCTTCTCTTTTTCTGCTTCTAAAGCTTTTTTAGCAAATACAAAACTTGTGCTCCCTTTGGGAAACCAATGGTGACCCAAGGCACTGGCAGTACAGATTCTGCGTGTCCAAAGAAGAGCAACAAAGCTTGTGAGGGGTCTAGAGAACAAGTCCTTTGAGGTTGAAAGGAGGGTCTGGTCGAGGTGGGAATTGGTCTCTTCTCCCAAGTAACAAGCAATAGGACAAGAGGAAACAGCCTTAAGTTGCGCTGGGGGAGGTTTATATTGGATATTAGGAAAAATCTTTCCACGGAAAGGGTTGTCAGGTATTGGAACAGGCTGCCCAGGGCCAATCAGGACTGTTCAGCCCCTAAGTGGAAGTGGTCTGTGTGGGACTGGTGAGTGCTCAGGTAATACAGCAGGCAGAGGGATGTATCTGGAGCACTGGGGATGCAGGAATGATCTTCTCATGGGGTAGGCACAAGCCCCCAGGGAGCCTCTGCCCTACCAGCTCCCGTGGGCTCACTTGGCTCTGCAGAAGGCTTTGTGGGGATGCTCTGGTGCATGTCTCAGCGTGTCATTCCCACTCTACAACCACAAAGCAGTTCTCAGACAGCTCTTGCCCCTATGGAAGCAAATACTAGTACATACATGTGTGTGCACATTCTTTGCCCTGAAGGAGTGGTGGAAGCTGAGTGCAGGCTGCAGAGCCCTGCAATGGGTCACTGCTCTGCTTGGAAAAGGCTGGTCCAGGGCTGAATTAATTCTGCAGCTGTGCAGAGAGGTGAGAGTTAAATTGTAAAACTCATGACTACCTGACCGAGGGCTTGCAGGAGTAGCTGCTTTCTGTGCCCTTGTGGGCTTGCTCTCCACAGCAGATGCTTGCTGGAGCCAGCTCAGGCAACTGGGAGCTGAGAAAAGCTTCTCTGGTTTTGACTTGGTGGTTGTGCTTGAGGAGGCCTTGGTTAGCCTGTTGGTTGGATGGGGCAGATGCCATGCAGCCAAAAGGCTTTGTCAGCCCCTTCCTTGCAGCCTGCAAAGCCTCTGCCTCGGGATGCTTTGAAGAGTGAAATGCATTTCACAAATTGTGGAGTGAGGCTGCTGCGGTGCAGGATGGGTCCCTTCCAGCCCAGGTGATGTGAATGGCTCTGCTTTGTGTCCTGAAATGTGTCTCTAGTGTGGTTTATCCTTTCCCTGCCCTAGCCCCATCCAGCTTGTTGGGCTGAGGATTTTGCTCTGTGAAGATCTTTGCTGGATGTTTGAGAAAGCTGAAAGGTCAATCTGACCTTTCAAGGTTTTTCTTTTCTTGAGGAAGAAGGTTTCTATGCAATTCATGTCGTGAATCAATCCAAAAGGATGCATTTTTCTGCACCAGTTAAATAAAAGATTGTTAAACCTAACAAATATTTCCCAGCTTGCCTACACTTTCACGCAGTGTTCAGCTATAAATATGATCTGTGCTTATAACAACATAAACAACGTGCTACTCAAAAGCAGGAGAGACTATATACCTCTTTTCTCTTTATTTTTAAGCTGCCCCAGAAATATATACACACATTCCTAATATGTTTACTTAAGCAGGAAGCAGACGAATAGTTTAAGATAATGTTTCAGCCTATTGTGAGTTATATGCTCTGCAAAGATTGTTTCCTTTATGTAGTAATTTTTCAAACAGAGAGAAAAAGCTGAAAAATCTTGTCAATTCCTTAATTGTAGGAAAGATTTGCAGGAATTTCCACTGCATTTCCCTTTCAAAGTGATATTTGAGACGACTGATAAGGGGAAAAGAGATTAAATGGTCCTAATTCTTTTCATATACTATGGAGACTAATTCCTCTTGCTCTCACCACCATGTCCAGCTGACTCGGTTGATGCTGATTTCACCTGCTTGTGACAAGATCCGAGAGGTGATATGAGTTTGAAGGCCTGGAGGAGGGGATCAGTTTAAAGAAGGAAGATACTTAATTTGTAGGCAAAGCTTACTCCGGATTTGGTCACACCCTGTGCTCATACTGGGCTGTTTTTCCCCCCTCTACTAAAATATCTTTTGGCTGACATCACCAGTGAAACGGGACATCAGAGTGCATTTTAAACGATACAGTACTTGAGTGCTGGCAGCTGATGAAGCCTCATCTCTGGCAGGGAGACCACTGGTCCACAGGCACAGCCTAGGGAGACCAGCAGGAACCTTTCCATAGGTGGAGAAGTGCTGGGTGAAGCTTCTCTATCTGTGAAAACCACCCCAGACTGGGAAAATGAACCTCTTCTACTCAAGCCTGCCTGCAAGGGAGAGGGTGGCTTGGGAGTTGTACCATATGTGCTTCTCCCTGGCCAGAGAGATGAGTTTCCATTGCCGTGTCCTTCCTGTGGCTGTGCAGGGATGTCTAGGGCAATCTTCCACCTAGCCCCTCTTTTGTGTTATGTGCTTCCTAGGGGGGTAAAACCCCCCAAGTTTCCAAGGAGCCTACTGCGCTCCAGCCCTAGAGCACAGTCCCTTGCCCTACTCCAGCCTGCAGCAAGGGCCAAGACAAGGACTTCATGCCAAAAATTGTGGAAATACAATCCAGCCAACAGGCAGCTCGTTGGAGCCAAATTTGCCCTCAGCCACGCTTGAGCACCCATGGTGAATTTTATTTTTGTCTCTAGGTCAGTCAGGACAATCATTTAGCCTTTTGTGCACTGTGAATGCTGCCTTGGTAGGTGGGGGAGCACCCCCCCCCCCCCCCCCCNCCCCCGAGCTTGCTGGGTGATGGGAGCAGAAGGAAGAAAGGCGAACTGTTTAACTTGCGAGGTGCTTAGATGGGCTACAAATAGCTTGGCGGGTGCATATTCTTCCCTCTCATCACCCTGGTGCGTGTCTCATACGGTGCCATGGGAACCCAGAGGGACCAGCGTCTGCACCCATGGCAACAGCTCCTTGGGTGTCATTCCTCCTCAGCCCCTGATGCTGTTGCGGTGGCCGGAGACCACAATGAAGGTGAAGAGGAGAAGCTTGGGACTCCTGGTGTCAGGAGTAAATTAAAGCTGGGTGAAGAATGAGGATCTGATGGCGGTTTCCCCAGCCTGGGATCCTGTCCTGAGTCAATGGGGACACTCAAAGCCTGAGGAGCAGCTTTGTGGGATACCCTAAATCTGATGGACAGCTCTCTGATAGGCAGATAAAAGGCAAGGATGTATAAGAAAATAATTGTGATGGGACTGGAGACTAGTTAAAATGGGTGTTGTTGGTCAAAAGTGAAAAGAAAAACACATCCTGAGAAAAGGCAACTGGGAGCAAACACATGGATTGCACCCTGACCCCTCCAGTTGAGAGGGGAAAGGGAGGTAGTGGCCAGCTCAGTCCTCTGCCAGGCCCTGGGTTGGGGAGGGGGGGCTGGAGGCTGATTGGCAGGACCAAATGCAACCTACAGCTTGTCCCTTTGGAGTGTAATCCTCTGGGAGCAGCTTGTGAAGGGATCTGCTCAGCCCTACCTCTGGAAAGGAGGGAAATGTGGTGATTTGGGCAAGCTCTCCAGTGCCCACAAATTCTGTGGGATGCAGATGCAATGATTGCAGTTAACAGCCAGCATGTCCTCTAGTCCTGTGGAGCTTGCTTGCCCAGTTTTGTGGATAGAGTCCTTCTAGGTTGCTTCTCTTACAGCTTCCTTAGGACATGTTGACCCCTCAATGAAGGGACACCCTTGCTGCCCTTAGAAGGGCTGACCCCAGCCTGAGGCATCTCATGAAATCCCCTGGGCCTCTCCTCCCATCCAAACACTGTCCAACTTTAGAAGACTGCTTTATCTGAGTCTCTGGTGCGCTGCTGTTCTGGGTGTAAAGTCATTTGGCGTCTCTTTTCCGCCCCTTGATGTGGTGTTACCACAGTGGTGGGTGCAGTGACCCCAGCTTGGCTCCAACGAGTCACAGGGGGAATTGTGCAAAGCTCCCACATACTGTCCCCCAGCAAGGAGGACCCACTGGGGGTGGTGGTGGGGGCTGCAAGGGATGGAGGGGACATGTCCTGGTCCCCCCTGACCCTGAGAAGGGCTGGGTGCTGCTGCTGGCAGCTGAGGAACTGACACTGGGTGCAGCGACTGCACAACTGCTCTCATTAGGGCTGTTTGGTTTTTGCAGTGAACTGTGTGTCACACTGAAAACTGATACCACAGAGAGAAAACACTGCCCTTTCTTCTCCCGCCTCCCTCATGGAAATGAAGGGGCAGCCTATATTTACTTGTAAAGAGATACGGGTGACTTGGTGAAATAATAAAGGAGCTGTTAAAGAAGCAGAAATTCCCAAGAAGGACAAATAGGTAGAGGTTTTTATTCTTTTTATTGTATTCGGCTTTCACTAAGCACAAATATAAGCCCAGCAGTAGGGGACGTGTCCCTGTGGTGCCCAGAGGGACCTGTGACAGAGAGAAGGTGGCACTGGCAATGCGGAGCTGAGCCTGGCCCAAGTCACCTCGCTCAGTTGTTAACTGACAGCCTCGTGATCCCATTGAAATCCACACAGGACGGAACTGAGGATGGGGTTTGGGTAACTACCCAAACTTCCTGGTGCTTACAGGAACGTTGGAGCTGGCAAAACAGAAGTTTTCTAAGAAATTGGCTATCTCTGAGGTTTCTGGTGCCTCACGCTGCTCCTCTGACCAGTGCTAGGAGACACTGGAAGCTGCTATGGCTCTGTTTGCATTTCCTTCTTCACCCCCTCGGAGCTTTGTGTATATTCAAGCCAGCTTGTGTACCACAGTGGGACCTGGGCAAACTGAAAACAAGACAAAATTAAACATCGGAGTGACCTAGAGCAACCCAAAATGACTTTGTTGGGCTGCACTTTTCTGAAAGGATAGGGGTGTGCAGCACCCTGGCACAGTGTCTAGCCGTATCGATGTCTTTTTTTGCACTTTATTCTAGTGCCTGTCTTATGTCTAGATCCAGTGGATGAAGTGCACTGTGTCTGCAGTCAATGGCAGAAATCAGAGGGAGGTCTAAGCATTTTGCCCTGTGTGTTGGTGTAGTCTAATTCACTGAAAAAGGCTATTTCAGCTGAACTTCCCCCTCCATGCCCTACCTACCCTCTCCTCTGCTCTTTCCGTCCATCATTGCTCAGAGGTGCCGCCAGCACTATCTTGGAAGGGAGCTGGAGTCAACGCTCTGATAAATTAGCTTGTGTTTGTTCAGTGCAAAGCATCACACCGTTCCCAGCTGTATTGTTGTTCTTGGCTCAAAAAGTTCCTGCTGTTTTCTAATTGGAATCCAAGCCTTGGTTCCCAGACTACTGCAACGCTCTGCCCATGCACAGCCCCAGTGTGTGCCAGCCAGAAGTGACCTTGGTCCTGGCTGGGGCTCTGCAGAGTAGATGTTTGGTGTTTAATCTGCTTGAAATAATGAGGACATGTGTGAGATGGGCAAGCTGGGGTGGCAAGGGACTGGGAGACAAGCTTTTGGTCTACCACTTTGGCTCTGCAGTGGACATCCTGCATGGGTGTGCTGATCTTCAGTGCCTGGGATGCTAGGCAAGATGAGGATGATAACCCCAAATTGTCATCTAAGAATCATGAAGGGGTTATTTCTCAGCAGTGATAGATCCAGTGTAAAACTTTCCTTTTCATGTTCCCTTGATTTTTCTTTTAGTTATTTATTTTTCCCCGTGGTTTTAATTTTCTATGTGGATATGAGTGCACAGAGAGCACATTTAAAATAAGACTCTGCAGCTCCCAAAACAAGCCATAAATCCACACCTTGATGTGGAATCAATAATTTAGTCATGTCAGCTGGATTTTAAATACATTTTGAGACCTAGTAAAGGAACAAATTATAGGAAAAATGTGCCGGGCTCAGCACGCAGCACCTGCCAGCCCCACGGGCTGCGTAGAGCAGCATTAGGCACAGCAACGCTCTGCAGATGGAGAAGCTCAAGTAAGGAAAACTATTTGGTTTCTCACATCCAGCATCTGAATATAATTGGTATGATTCTCCTACTGGCCTTTACAGATGCAGGAATGAGAGCCTTAATGAGAGAAACATCAGGAGGGGGAAAAAAAAAAATACTTGGCTTAGGACAGGCAAGGGAAAACTTGATAATAAGAAAGGACTGTGCTGTTGCAGTGGGTGATTCAGCATGGTATCCAGCCTGGAGGAGGATTAAGGGATGATTCTGGCACCTGGTTGTTCAAACATTGGATTTTCCATGGAAACAATTACTACTGACTGTCCCATTCACAGTTTATTTTAGTCATTCGTTAGTTCCAGGTGAATTCAGGTTTTTTCATACTAACTGCCCAGAACAGCTTTTTTGGAGGCTGGTGCAGATGACTTGGTGTGAAGGAAACTAGCCTAAATGAAAGCAAATAGTACTATATATTGATGGAGCAAACCTGCAAAAACATCAAGTATTGGCAGTCACAGCCAGATTCATTAAATCATGTCTACTTGGATAAACACCCCAAATTACTGGGATTTCAGACATCCTCAAATATTAAGTTTGTTGGACGCAGAGCAATTTGCTCTCTGGAAAATAAATTTAGCTTTTGCTATGGAGTAGAGTATTGTGGGGTGCAGGTCAGGCATAAGTTTTCATATTTTTTAAATTTTTTCTTTTTTTAGAGCTCTTTGCTTCTGTTCTTGAAATGTGCTTGTCCTGTGCTAACTGTAGCAAAGCCCTGGAGTCAACCTGCAGCCGCTGACACCTATTTATCTTGGGTGTTCTGCATGTCAAAACCAAACACAGGCCTTTCCTACGGGTTCCCTAGATTAACTCTGGATTTATGCCAGAAAGATGCATTTAATCCTTTGATTTCATTGGGGTTTCTAGTCAAGGCCATGATGCATCTAGATATGTAGAAATAATTGTTATATGCTGTGGTGTCATTCTTGATTAAAACCAATAAAACTAAAACAAAGTAACATCTGGTTTTCTATGAAAAACAGGTATTTTAAGTTTTACTGCTAAATGGTACAAGGATGGGGGTGAAACTTATGAGGACCTCATATAAATTGCCTTTTCGTGTTCTTGGACTTCTGCAATCACAGCTGCTCCCTCAAGCTACGCTGGTGTCACTGGGGCTGCATATACAAGGACATAGGCAAAAGCCATATTCATGCTGAATTCCACCCGAGGACGCAGGGAGTGCGGTGCCCCCCGGCCAGGAGGATGAGGTCATTGCAGAAACTCTTTACCTTCTGTCTTCTGCATAGGGCACCCGAGCAACGAGAGCAAAACTACAACAATAACCAACAAGAGGGAAGCTCTAAATGGCACTGTGTGTGTTTTTTTTTCCCTCCCCTTCTCCTTTTCCCCAGCAGTATGTGGATAGAACAAACTGTTAAATTAGGCTCTGTCTTGGTGCAGGCTATATAAGCCTTACAGGCTCTGGCCTCAGCCCACTGGTACTCCCAGTGGTATCTGCACTGTACGCCATGCAATGGGGAGACTCGTGAGCTGCTCTGAAGCTCTGCCATCCATGCTGTGGCTTATTAACCATAAATAAAAGTAATTCTTTTGAGAACTGAAACTGCTAGAGCTCAGTTTACTGTTGATTGGTGTCTGGTGGCTCGTTCAAGTTTTATTAATTGCATTAAAACTGCAGCATGAGCTCTGTCCTTCTCTGACACTATAAAATCCAGAAATCTAGTAAGAAACATTGCCCGTGTATGTTCCTCAGGCTATGACAGTTCCCATCAAAGCTTCTTTCTCCCCATGGTGAGGTGCACACCTAACCTCTTTCCCCTGCCCCTGCTGTGAGAAGGATTGATTTTTAAGCTACTGCCTTTCTTTCACTGGGGACATTAATCAGGTTCTTTTCCTTCTACCTGCTTTCTGTCCTTTGCCAAACATGAAATAAGTTAATATCTCTGATCTCTGGTTCCTGTCAAAAGTGGATAACAGGCTCAAATGTTAGATATGATGAAACATGTGTACAGCGTGACTCCACAAACCTTGTTTCATTTGGACAGTAGGATAAAAGACCTTGGTAATGAATTTGAATCCTTGTGATTAATGAGCAAAGCCAAAGATCCTTAATTTTCCTCACAGCTATTCTGTGGGCAAAGGCTGGCTGTATTTGACAATTTTATTATTTGCTGCTATTTATTCTTTCGTTTCCGATACGGGAAGCTTGCTTTCCCCCCCCTCCCCCCATAGATACCAGGACCAAAAGAGACTTTAAATCATCCAGGCTGTGACCTACTGTACAACACAGGCCAGAGAATTTCAACCCAATAACTTGCATTTGACAAAATTGTGTCTTCCAAAACCCCATCCAGCCTTGATATAAGGGCAAGAGATGGTAGCTGCCTCGGGAGTTGCTAGAAAAATAAGGCTTCTGCAGCTGCCTTGGTGTTTAATATTATTCACAGGAGAAGGGAGAAACAACAACCCTAGCTTGTTTTAAAGGACTTGGCAGCTCTAGTTTATGACCTCGTGCTGTTGGTATTATCCTCCAGGATTTAGCAGCATTTTCCTGGCCAGCCCTTGCTCTGGGTGTTTTTATTCTGGGCACTTAGATGTTTTGGGAGATGTTGGGTAGTTAAAAGCACGGTGGGTCTGGATGGGCACTGTGTGGGTCTGACTGTTCCTCTTTTAGTCACAAATGGGCACCGTAAGAGCTGTATAAGCACCTTCATGCTGGGACACTCACACTTCCAGAAGGTCCATGGTTTCCCTGGTTCTCCAGGAAAAATTAAGGCACTGCCTGCTCCTTGTCCTTACAAGTACTCTTATCTACTTGGATCTGAGCTGAGGCCATGACTTCTTTTAGGGAGGTTCCCCAAACAACTGCCAGATGGCAATCACATTCAGTTCCTCCAACTGGGCTAGTTTTGAACCACTGACAAGAGGGTAATAACTTCATATTCCTATTCTTTTAACCAGCCAAATCTTGAGCAGGGCTTTCTTCCTGCCTTGTCCAAATGTTTGAATAAGTGAAGCCAAGTTTTCTGTTTTTTATGAAATAATATTGCCTTGATTCATGTAGATGTTAAATAAACATGTAAAATAAACGAACTGTGAAGCAGGACTGAATGCAAAGCTGAATTCCCATGGTCCTTGGCTTTGAGGATCTTGTCTCCTGACCTCTTCCAGGGCAGGGCAGGATGATTTTGGTACTCCATGTCTTTCAGATGGACAGGCTGCTGCCATTTTCTCACTTCCATGGTTTTACAGGGAAGGAGTTCAGGACAAGCAAGACCAGAAAAGAATTCCAAGGACCAGTTAGCTGCTTCTGAAGCCAAAAGGTCCTTTGTCATTCGTGTTCTCAGACTTCCAAGCCTCAACATCCTGGTGGTAGAAATACCTTTTTTAAGGCGCATCCTTAGTCTCCCTTGCTGCAGCCTTTGCCCCAACTACTTGTCCCTTCTGGAATAACTCCTTTGTCTTTTGTCACAGCTTTTCTTTGCTTGAGCACTGTTACCATGTTTCCCCTTGGTCTCCTCTCTCTCAGACGACAGGGAACAGACGCTTTTGGGGAAATGCAGTTATTTAGTGGACAGAAGTTTGAAAAAACACCTCTTGCCTCTACCTCAGACCTGCCATGGTGACCCTGGCCAAGTTCTTCCATCTTGGTTTAGCTCTTTCATTTTTGTCTCCTCATCAGCGATCACATTCTCTGGGATTCCCTCTCTGTGTTGGAACATGGAATTTTTAATCTTTTTTTTTTTTCCCCAAAAAAGATTTTTGGCATCACGCCCATCTCTCCCTGAACTCATAAACAACCCTTGAAAAGACTAAAGAGCCTGAGCTGACAGTGAAACAAAGATCTACGTCACCTTTTGGTGCTGGCCTGTTGCTTCCTCCTCCTTCCTGCACCTCTGCCCACCCTCAGCCAGTGTTCTGTGTAGCGCTCTTCTTTTTCTCCACCTCAAGAGTAAGGTTCATGTCTTTTTGTGCTTCCCAAAGCCTCAGGCTGTGAGGGTGCTTCAGAAATAAATCATTCTGTCGCCCAGTTGCTGTAGTATTTAATTGCCCCCTGCTTGAAGGAGATGTCTGGAAACATAAACAGGAGGGATTCCAGCACTTCTCTCTAAATGTTCGAACCACACTGTGTGCTCCATCCTTAGCCTCCCTTCCAACATCTGCCTGTCTCTTATTTCCAGCACAGTATTGCTCTCTGATGGTGTTTGGGTCTGTTAGGTACTTATAGCCAGGAAATGTAGCTGCAAAACAGGAGGGAACTGTGTGTTCTTGTTGAGCTTTGCACTTCTGAAGAAATGTGATGGAGCTGATGGGCATGATGTCCCCCCACAAGTGTACAGAAATTTCAAGTTATCAGTTATGAATAAATATAAGTACGTGAAGGGTTAAATATATTTTAGCCTTGATTAATGAGTTTTATGAAACGTGAATCTTTTTACCTTCACCTGTGCTGTACGTGCATCATGTTTTCTTGCAGCTGATAGTGCTCCAGGGAATGGACAAGTGTAGGCATGCTTAACTTCATGACCTCACACAAACCAATTACACCATTTACAAACACCATTATGCTGTGCTGAGTCAAAAGCCAGTTTTACAGCATTTTGACACCAGGAGTTAATGTTTCTTTTATTTCCCTTTCAAGAAAGAAGCTGTCATTCATCCTTTCCCGTCTTTAAACCTGCTTGATAAATCTATTTTGACTCTTCTGGTGTGCCTTGGTGAACTCCCCTGCAGGTTTAGGCTGGTATATCATGAGAGAATTTGGGTTACCTCTCTTTCCCATCAGTTTGGTAAGTGTGTGTGTGTTTTTTTTTTCTTTTTCTTCTTTTTTCTTTTTTTTTTTTAATTTTAACTTTAATGAAAGGCTAGGGTACAGTCATAGGGATGCAAAGGTATCACATTTCTAATCCTTGTCTTGTTCCAGAAGCACCCAACTCTGAGGCACCTTTCAAGGTCCCAGGTACTATATTGGACTCTTTTTTCCTGAAGCACTTGAAAGTTTAGAGGATTACGCAGAGTTTATTCGAACTCATTAGAAGCTCTTGGTTTGGACTGAGATCTGGAAACTTCACAAAATTAGAAGCAACTTGCATGAGGTTTCTACTGCTCCTTGGTTCTGCCGGAGTGGAAGGATGAAGAGACTATCTTCTCCTGTGTTATTATGGCTTCAGGTACATGCCAAAGCCAATAAAATGCAGAGACATGCAAAAATGCTAAAGTAAAGCATGGCAAGAAAATATTAGTTTGATATTTTCAAACCTCAGTAAAGGGTTGGCTTGAGTTTGGCTGGTTCAGCTCTGGGCTGGTTGCTTCATCTGCTGAATCCAAGACCAGAGGCCCTGGGGAATGCCAGGAACCAAACCCTGATGATGATGAGGCTTCCGGGAGTGGTGGTGGAGCATCTGAAGCCGTGTTGAGGATCTTGTGTTCCTCCAGTGAGGGAGGGACAGGGGATGGCTTGAACTTTGTCCAAATCATAAGGTCAGACCCAAACTTGGAGTTTGTTAAGAAAAACCCAAGAAAGGGTGTTTCTGTCAGACTGACAGAAGTGGGGCTGGGTTCCTCCTTGGACCAAATGAAGTGGTGTTGTGTTGGTTCTCTGGGGTCTTTCAGCCCACTAGTTAGTCTTTGTGACAGCGGTGAACTGTCACACCAGGCCCTACTTGCTTTGGCCAAATGGGATGGCTACTGGAGAGGCCTTGGCTTTCTGAAAGCCCCAGCTGCTTCTGTGATGGTGAGGAGTGTGACCTGATCAGAATCATGGAATCAGGGAATTGTCAGAGTTGGAAGGGACCTCTAGAGATCCTCCAGTCCAACTCCCTGCTACAGCAGGATTGCCCAGAGCACAACACTCAGGGCTGCATCCAGGCGGGTCTTGAAGGTCTCCAGAGAAGGGGACTCCACACCCTTCCTGGGCAGCCTCTGCCAGGGCTCTGACACCCTCACCCCAAAGAAGCTTTTCCTCATCTTTGAATGGAACTTCCTATGTTCCAGCTTGTGCCCGTTGCCCCTTGTCCTGTCACTGGGAACCACTGAGAAGAGTCTGGCTCCATCCTCCTTCCACCCACCCTTCAAATCCTTGTGAGCATGAAGAAAGTCTCCCCTCAGCCTTCTCTTCTCCAGGCTAAAGAGTCCCAGCTCTCTCAGTCTTTCCTCATCAGGGATATGCTCCAATCCCTCCATCATCCTTGTTGCCCTATGCTGGACTTCATATAATTACGATCCTCTACTAGGGTTGTCATTCCAGTGTTGCTGCTTGCTTGCTTTATTCCCCACATGCTTGCCATGATGGTAGCAGAATCTGCAGGAGGAAGGTGAACGCAGAAAGGTTTTCTCTAGTGCAGCGAATCTCTCTGGATTCATAGTGGGCCAAGGAAAACTTTACTTCCTTTCCATGTACTGTATAGGAGGTAGCTCATTAGCCCATTAACCTTTTTCTTTGACTGGTAGCTGTGGACCTTTCATTTCCTCCCCTCCTCTGTGAAATGACAAATTCATGTGGAATTAAGCACGTGCAGCTGAGAGGATGCCCTTTCCTGAAAGTGGGAGCTGGGCTGTTACCTTTGCTAACTGGGAAGTTATTTTTGTCTTTGTCCTGCAATTTGATTATTATTTTTCTTTCCTATTTGATGGTGAGAGAGGTTTGGGGTCATACAAGTGTTCTCACTCAGTTGGCTTCCGGGTGATGGCCAACCGTTCCCAGTCTGGAGCAAACCCAAGTATTGCCTAAGCAAACGGGAGGGTGAAGCAGGGGAAGGACCATCAGTTGGGATCCCCCACCTTCCACAATCCACACTGTTTTTCTCTTGCTCTCCATTTTGAGATTCCAAAAGGCTTTTCCATCTAAAGCCCTGTCTGAGGGAAGCTCAGAAAGGGGAACCAGTGCACAAAATGGTGAGGCAGCTCCAAATGTAAGGCCAATGTCCATTGTGGACTGGTAGTGGAGAAGGCAATCACACTCAGCAGTGCAGAATGACATGATGGCAAGGGGCTGCTTACCTAAAGGAAGGCAAAGTACCTATTAAAGCCAGTGGGAAAGTTTCTTGGGTATGGTATTGCTGAGTTTGGCCCATAAATATTCCTATTGTTGGTTTTGTGGTTTAATCCACGGGCTCTCTTTAAAATCAAGAACTTTCTTAAAACAAACAAGAGCTCCCCCCTCCCCTCCTCTATGTCTGGTCTCTTCAGCTCCAGTGAATTGCTCTCTGCTCGCCTGGGCCCTCCTTCCCCTGCTGTGGCATGGCACAACCCCTCCGTCAGCAGCACATTGTTCTCATTGATTTTTATTATTCCATGGGCTAAATTACTGTGTGCTTTGATCTCCTGTTGGACTCACGGCTTGGAAAGGAGGGGAAAGGTTGACTTTTTTTCCCCTGCATCTGCCTCACTCTTGCAGAAAGGTCAGGCTATGGAAGGAGATAAAATGCCAGGGGGAGACTGTGAGGTTTGGGAAGTCTTTGGTAAAGAAAATACTCTAGATGCATCAAGGTGAAATCTCAAGGAGAGATTAACCATTAAATAGTTTTTATCCAACCCCATGCTGCAGCACCACCCATCCTTGTGAGCAGGGTGTCATGAGTGCTGTCAGTGCTCAGCAGAGACGGCAAATGAGGCTTGGAAAGAGTCAAGGCCATCAAGTTTGTGGGAGAATGGACCCCACTGTCCCCCAGGTATGACTTACTGGTTTCTGCTTCCTGATGTTCTCAACAGGCAGGTGCCACCTCATCTCCCTCCTGTGCTAGGTGTGCGAATGCAATTTGGGAAGGCTCCTCTGAAGTTACCCCTGGCAAAAGTAATGGTGGGGATGGAGCCGCTGTTTCCAGGGACTGTCTCTAAGCCTAGGAGCCATTCTCCTTGCCAGTTGAGTTACCTTAACGTGGGAGGCACCAGCCAGGGCAGAACTGCTGCAGGAGGAGGGTAGGGAAAAGAATCTCACTTCCACATTTGTCTATTGCTCACGTCGTTAGATTCATATTGCCCTTGGGTGTTAAATTTTGTGGAACAACTGAGCTGCTGGGGTTGTGTAAAGCTGAGAGCACTTTCAGGGGGAAGTTGTCTGAGCCTGTGAAAAGGAGGTGGTGTGTTTATGAATAATGAACACTAGTCTTGGGACTGGTAAAATTCACACGTGGTGCATATTGCCAAGGGCTCTGCTAGGATAGCTCCCCAAATGCAGTCCCTGCACTGCTACTTTGTGATGGTGGGCAGGGCAACCAGGAGGAGATGTTGCTCAGGGCTTTGGAAAAATGGTTTTTGGGAACAGCTGAGAGCCCCAGGAGAAGAAAGATAGAGCCTGAGGGATGTGTTTCTATGACCACAGCAACTTCCTCTGACCCCTGCTTGCTCATCAAGCATGGTCTGAGCCAGTGAAAATAACTCCAGTATCACACGTGATGTTAATGACCCCTCAAGAGGCTCAACACCACTCAACACCCTTTTAATGTCCTGGCATTAATACAGGAATAGAAGAGCTTGGAGAAAGTGTGTACATTATCACGTTGTAGAGCAGCTCCTCAAAATCTGAGGTCCTAAAAGTATTTAAGCCTTCCCTGTGCCGTTCCAAAAGAGACTCTTACAACTCCAAAGTTAACTAGTAGGTCAGCTCCGTAATGTGCCCTCAGTAAACCTATGATGTTCTGCTACTGCTCTTTTGGATGAGTGCATATGCTTTACTTATTTCAAAGATCTCACCACCTCTCTATCAGTGGTTGCCAAGCTTAGCCTGACACAGAAGTGACAGTAAGATAACAGGAGATGGGCTCTTCTATCTGATTTGCATTTCATTTTTTTAAGTTGAACCCAGAGACAAAATGTAATGGCCAAGCCCCACAAAGAACCCCAATGGCAGACCACTATGGACTAGTTTGTCTGAAAACAAACCAAGCTTTGTATCTTGACTATGCAAGAGTAGGAGACAGAACAATTTCTGGACACTGCAGGTTCCATTTGCAGATGTCACAACCTGCGGATGTATGGAAATTTCTTTACAATACCTGGATTTGTGTACCATGCAAATGTATTGTCCTGTTTATTCTACAACACTCCAAGCAGAATTTGAGGCTATATTCACATTTGCTATCTCTATTCAAAGTTTCAGCTGATGAGAAAGGAGAGATCCTGAACTTAGAGGCCTAAATTGCTATATGAAATCACTCCAGGGTAAGGCCAGTTAGAGAGCTAACTCAGATTTTACTACTTAATAGTCATTAGAGCTATATAGCACCTGGTGAGGATGGGCTGCTGCTAGCTTGCATGATGATTTTCAGATTGATTAGCAACCAAGGCTTTGCAGTGGGACTATGGTCCCGTTAGGGGTACATGTTCCAGAGAGCACAGTCAAACTTGTAAGCTAGCACCCTGATTCAGCAAAGCCCTGGCGAAAATGCTTGTATCCTGCTAAAATGAGTGAAACTTCCTGCTCTTTGGAGAACGGCTTGATCATAAACTTACCTTAAAGTATGTGTTTACTGTGTAGGGGTATGAGATAATAAGAAAATACTTCTGAAGAGGACTTTCCCATGATCCAAATTGCTCTTTTGCTTTTGTGCGCTTGGCCTTGCTGTGCCTGCAGAAGGGCCTTGTCTATGTGGGACAATTGCTGTTTCCTATGTGTCTGAGCACCTTTTAGTGTAAGAGAACTGATCATGGCCTCAAGCATGGGATCTACCTAACCACGATGCCTTTCTGTACTCATGTTCTTGAAAAGGGCCCAGTGGAAAACTGTTCATTTTCTCTCTTTGGACTTTCATGCTCTTATTCTTTTCTTGAGTAAATAGCTGGCTGCTGGTTTTGGTGGTGTGCTGTTGAAGTGTGTGACAAAGGAAACAACATCAATGTTCATGTTAATCCTCTGACAACGTAAAAATAGCCAGGGCAAAATGCTGCCTCCAAAAGCCATTCTTGTCTCCATTTAATCCACCCTTATTCTGAGGAGAAAAAAAAATGTATAATAAGAAGAAATATGGGAATGTTTTCCTGGACTTTGAAAGCTTTTGACCTTAGAGAAGAATGCTCTATTTATAACAGCAGGACTGTATATTTTTAAAAGACTTGAGACACACGTGTGCTGAGGAGCCAGAGATGCTCTTTGACTCCAACTTCTTTTTTGACCTCTGCTAGATTAGTGAAGATATAATTTGCAACATGACCCCAAGAATCAAAAGTCTCTTTTTATTAAAAACTTCGGAAATGACCTCACAAGGGAGTTTGAACTGATGAATGCATAGATAAGAAATCCTCTACTGAAGCTCCTTTTGAGAATTAATGCACAGAACAGATGAGAATGTGGACGTATTTGGGACAAAACTCATTCATTAAGCCATGCAGCTAGACAGCTAAAAAGAAATGAGTAATAGCTGAAGGATTTTAATATATAAATAGCGTTATCCCAATATCTGTTTAAATTAGAACTGCTGAACAAAGTGTTTCAGCACATGCTGAAGTGAATACTTGAGCATTTTCATGGTTTTACCAAATTTAGGCCCAAAAGTGTCTCTTCCAGTCGTTTAATTATATTTCCTCCCAACATTGGCCAAAGAAATTCACCCCCTGGTTTTGGCATCTCCTACTGAAGCTTTAGCATGTATATTAGAGGGATCCAGCTTTGGTTGCTGGAGATGATGATATTGATTGCTATCCTCTTTTGGGAAGTTTGGGTCACACCACCTGAAAAATCATTAAAAATCATAAAAATGATTGGTCTGGGTTTTTCCTCCTACATGTGTTGCTCTGTGCTTAGTTGGTTGGTGGCATAGGGGAGTTGCTGGGTTAATTGGTTTTCTCCTGCAGGTGTACCTGACCTTAATTAAGATCCTAGTGTGGGCAATCAGGTAGACAAACCTCACAGCAGAGCAGGGGCAATGTTTTCCTTGGTCCTACAATTTCCCTAGATCTGTTACTGCTGATGAATTTAGCTGTTACCTGGGGAGGACGTGGCACCATGGGCTGCTGCAAGAAAACCATCAAGTGCCAAAACAAAAGGGCAGAATGGTGTTTTAGAGAAGGCAAAGCATGTCTGCAAAAACAAGCAGAAGTTTGTGACCATTTACTGGAATAAAAATAGTGAGTCACTGTGGTAAGACTGCAAACATTTTTAGAGTCAAGTGCTGTTCCTTTGAAGCTTTTGAAGTTTTGGAGGGAGCCATGGCTGAGATTCACTGCACTAGGGAATGAAGTGCAACACTCGAGGCTCACTTGGGTACCTTCCAAAGCTTTGGCCATCTTGTTTTCAAGCGAGAAAGAAAAAAGCTTTGAATGGATCATATTTTTGCTTTTCCACTCAGCAACACTGTCAAGTCAAGAATTTCTTAGCGTCAGCAACTTTGAATCGGAAACAGTGTTCTGCCGGGCTTCCAGGCATTTTAAAGCCAGGGTGTGGGTTAGCTGAGCCCCCACACCCAAAATGAACAGTTTGTGCCACGTGAGACGCAACACTGCTACCTGAGTGGGCTGCTGCCACGGCTGGGAGCTCTCTGGTGTGAGATGGGTGGCACTGGCTGAGCTCTTGAGGGTGTTTGCCATGCAGCTGTTTGGCTTGGGGGGAAAAAAAAAAAAGAAAAAAAAAAGGTAGTATGGGAATGGTACTATTCAAGATGAAAACTTGGCAGTCGGGCATACCACCCACTTGGAGTGCCGGATGTGCAGCACTTGGAGCCCTCGGAAGCTGTGAAGGGCTGGGACTGAAGTGCTTCGCTGGCCTTGTGCTGAACTTCTGCTGAAGACGAAAGTTTCGCCGAAACTGAAAGGGGAGAGCAAGAGGCGGCTCGGCCTCACCGGGTCTTCCTGGCTGGATGTGCTTTTAAGACTAAACCACCTGAGGCCTTATGGGACAGCGCGTCATCCCAGCAGGGGAACCTGAGCTTTATAAGCCAAGGGCACAGTGCAAAGCAGTTGCCAAGAGGGTAATCTCTGCTTANCCAAGAGGGTAATCGCTGCTTATTATCTCCCCAATATACATCGTCTGATTCACTGCCAGCACTTACTTCCGTCTCTCTGTCTTGCTGCACCCCCCTTCCTGTCTGTGCACAAGATAAAATGTGTTGTTATAACTGCAAATGGGGCCCCTGGGACGGCTCCCGAAACCTTGGCAGCAAATTGCCCTTCGTCTCTGCAGATCGCCTTTGACATCTTTGGAGTTTAAAATGTGAAGTAAATAAATTGTATTTATGATTATAAAATATATAAAAATAATTTAAATATCACCTTGCAAATCCAAGAAGAAAGTATTAACTGTTTTATGCTGGACATATGACTTAGCGACAAAACGTCAGGGTTTCCTGTGTGTGCTCTTTACTGTTTCCTCTCCACACTTTCTGTAATCTCTCCGAGACCTCTGGAAGCTCACATAAATGGAGGTTTGTCTTCTGGCTTAATGTCAGTTGGTCCCAATTTTTGTTTCTACTCTGGGTTGTATTGACATGAATCCTAAGGGGTTTTTTATTTTTATTTCGTTTTCCTCGGCACAGCTGCCTGGGAGCCTTTGGGCAACCCTTGCTCCAGCAGTTCCTGGTCTTTAGGACTGTGCTGGTGCCAGTATGTGATAAGTAAAATCGTTTAGTGCAGCCTGGGATGTGGCTGGCTTTTGGGCTGTCAGCACTCATTGCCAGCTCCTGTTCAGCTGTCTATCCATCGGTATCCCCAGGTCCTTCTTGGCAGGGCTGCTCTCCACTCCTTCATCCCTCAGCCTGTACTGACAGCGGCAGTTGCCCTGACCCCAGTACAGGACCCTGCACTTGGCCTTGTTGAACCTTCTGAGGTTCACACAGACCTACTTCGCAAGCTTGTCAGGGTCCCTCTGCCCAGCTCTGTGCAGGAAGGTTGACAAGGCTTGGCTTGTGTGCCATAGCTGTAACCCCGTCAGCTCTTCAACACCCAACACGTTCATACCGCCTCTAGTAGTTCTGTTCTCTGGTGTATGACTTTTGGGAAGGACCTCCTCCCTGCAAAAAAAAATAAAAATTAGAGGTTTTTGTCTGTCCCTGGTGCTGTTGTTCATCCTCCCATCCCCCCACCGGGGGTGACACCCCTGAAGTGCCTGACTCCAGTGGGACCCACCAGATTGGGGAGTGAGGGTGGCTGGTAGCCCAGTAGGGGTGCTGGGCCCGGGGAGCTGGGTGGGCTGGAGAAAGTGGCCAGCAGAAGCCTCCTGAAGGTCAAGCAGTGCCAGGTACTGCCCCTGGGGAGGAACAAGCACCAGCAGCAGCCCTGGCTGGGGCAAAGCAGATGGTAAGAGAAGGTGCCACTGGGCACTAAGCTGACTGTGAGCAAAGGTGGCCAAGGGTGTCCTGGGCTGCATCAGGAGGAATGTCTAAACGTGAGGAGAAACTTCTTCACTTTGAGGGTGGCAGAGCCCTGGCAGAGGCTGCCCAGGGAGGTGGTGGAGTCTCTTTCTTTGGAGACATTCAAAACCCACCCGGACATGTTCCTGGGCAACCTGCTCTGGGTGGACCTGCTCTGGCAGGGGGTTGGACTGGATGACCTCCAGAGGTCCCTTCCTACCCTGTATCATTCTGTGATTCTGTAAATGCTATTGCTGTGATATTTCAACTAACGTTTGATGGAAGACCAGGTCTCTCTGGCAGGATGTGCAAAGGACAAGGGAGTTTTGAGGTCCCAGTTGTGGGCGCATTGGTGAATTGTGGCTGGTCACAGCTCTGCTTATTCACAGAGACCCTGGGGCTTGCAGAGAGTTCTGTTGGTGAAAACCTAGTGAAAAAGCAGAGTGCTTGGTAATTCAGATCTCCTGAAGACCCCAGGAGTGCTCACCAGTGCCCAGCCCCACAGAGCAAAAGCAATGCTGGGTCTCCTCTACTGCAGAGCAGCCAGTGCCAGTGGCTTGCGGGGCTCGATCCATCCCAACGTGTCACAGCTGCCCCTCAACCTGCCTTGAGGAGCTTCTTATGAACTACTGGTCTGGGGGAATCAGCTTTAGGGTGACTCTGTGTCTGTGGAGGCTGCAGGAGGAGCGAGATGTGTGGTGAGGCTTTGAGCTGTAAGTGGGGTCCATAGATGGGGCTGAGTCTGTGCAGAGTGGTGGTGGTGGTGAGACTGTAAACAGATCTTCAAGGACAGGGGTTGTGGGCATACAGCCCTTCCCTACCTCTGTAATCCAGAGGAAGTGCTGGAAGTTGTGACTTTTGGGCCCAGAAGGAAGGTGCCCAAAAGCAGCAGTGCTGGCATAATGCAGTAGGAATCCACCCCTGTGCCTTAGGGGTGTCCAGGGGGAGCTGGGGGAAAGAGACTTATTGCTGAATGCAATGAAGCATGAGGCTGAATGCAAAAAGGCTGTAACCCTTTCAAAGCAAAGTGGAAAAAGCAGTGACATGACCAGAGAATCACAGAGTGCTTAGAGATGGAAAGGACCTTAAAGATTGTCTAGTTCCAACCCCCTGCCCTGTGCAGGGACACCTCCCACCAGACCAGGTTGTTCAAAGCCCCATCCAACCTGGCCTTGAACCCCTCCAGGGATGGGGCAGCTTCCCTGTGCCAGGATCTCATCACCCTCGGCGTAAAGAATTTTTCCTAATACCTAATTTCAATCTCCCCCCATTCAGTGTCAAACCCTTCCCCCTCGTCCTATGACTCCCCTCCCTGATCAAGAGTCCCTCCCCATCTCTCCTGGAGCCCCCTGAGGGACTGGAAGAGGCTCTAAGGTCTCCCTGGAGCTTTCTCTTCTCCAGGCTGAACCCCCCAAGCAGAGGGGCTCCAGCCCTCCCAGCATCTCCATGGCCTCCTCTGGCCCCGCTCCAACAGGTCCATGTCCTTCTGATGCTGGGTGCCCCAGAGCAATGCATGGAGCTGAAATGCTCAGACTGGGGCAGAAAACCTGATCAGAGGAATAGCTTCACCTTCCTGTGTTCTTCTTGCCATGTTCAGCATTGCTGCAGAAAGCTGCTGAGCCACAGGAGAACTGAGGGCATGTTGAGGGCTCCCTCCCCTCTTGTTTTGCTCTACAGGGTCCTTTCTGCCACAAGCAGCTTCTAGAAGCCACAGAGAGGGGCAGAAACAGAAAATATAACAGTCTTTTTAAAAGGTAGTGCCCTGTTCCTGGCGGGTGGCTGGAGGGGAGGCCGCTCTGCATTTATACAGGGGGTCAGACCAGATCTAAGTGGTCCCCTTTGGCTTCAAAGTTTATAGCTTTATGAACGCCTCACAGCAGGCACTGCAGGGCCTGTCTCTACTCGATAACATGGCTGTATGAAAGAGTCATAAATCAAACCTGAAATCTGGCAGGTTTAATAATAAATCCCAAACTTGTGCCAGGTCTGTGAACTTTTCAGTAAAACTGAGGTGCTCCGAGAGTGAACCTGAGAAGATTGATGGTTGCAGGAGGAAAACAGGCAGAACTTGTCAGTTTTGACCCCAAATCAAGGAAAATGTTGTGGTTTTGGCTAAGTGGGGTTTTGTGGTTTTTGTTAACCTGAGGCTCAAAGCAAGTGTGTGTTTGTGAGAGGGGGGAAGGGGGCGGGGGCAGAGCATGAATTTAAATGGGAATGCTTTTTTGTCATGTTTCTCACTGCTCTCACTTGGAAGAGGGTAATGCAAGGAAGTGATGGTTTATCTCTGCATCAGGAGAGTAAATAATGCTATGGAAAGCCTATTTTGTTGCTGCAAAGTTCACATGTCCAGATTCCAAATCCCATGTAGCCCAACAACTGATCCTTTCTGATCACTTTTGCTTCCCTCCCCCAGAGTTCCTTTGTCCCCTGTCTCTGCTAAACAGGAGCAATTAATTCCCTGACGTGAGTTCAGATGGGGGTTAGTGAGTTGCTGAGGGGGTTCCTTGGTAGCTCTGGACTGATTTTGTGAAGGAGGAGATATTTCCTGTTCAGAGAATGCAAGTGTTTTTGGATGCGAGGATCCCAGGGGAAATTCTGCTCCCATGCTTTTTCCTCATCTCTAACTGCGCTGTGGAACAAGCAGCACTGCTAATGCCCCAAAACGCATCCTGTGTGCCTTGCAGCATCCCTGCAAGTTAAATGTTGGAGGAAAAATTGTTAATCTGTCATATTTTTTGCCATCTCTCATAGTTAATCAGCTGAGTGAAAAAGTAGGATGTGCCATCTCTGTGGCAAGAAACACTTATAAGAGGAAAAAGCTTCTCCTCTGGAGAACCCAACGCTTTCAGAGATTTTAGTGAAGGAGTGCAGTTGTTGCCCTCTCTTCTTTTTTTATGCCCTGGGTTTCCCAGCTTTTCCATGTAGACATGTATACAGGGACAGTATATCCACCTGGTGTGTCCTTTGATGCTGCCTTGGAGATATTCAGAATCTGATACTGACTCAGTCTCACAGAGTTACTGGGAATCAATGTTTTTTGAAGATGTGGGTACCTGGGTTCAATACAGGCAGGTGCTCAGTGGTAGTTTCAAAGCTCCAAGGCACCCTACTTGGAGAAATTTCTAGCAAGTCATAAGTTGCTTCTATTGAAAATCTTACTAGGCATCACTGTCTGCACCTCTTAGACTCTATATGACTTTAAGAGTTATTGACTTTATTGTTTATCAGCTTTTCTATTGCTCTTGCTCATA
Source organism: Nycticryphes semicollaris (assembly GCA_013400055.1). Lineage (NCBI taxonomy): Eukaryota > Metazoa > Chordata > Aves > Charadriiformes > Rostratulidae > Nycticryphes > Nycticryphes semicollaris. Next base: position 341,038 of record VXBJ01001742.1, read on the forward strand.
GGACACGGATACTCATGTAAGTAAATGCAAAACATGGGCATGAGTGAAATGTGCAGGGAAGTCCTTAGAATATGGGTCAGGGCAGAGGTGCCTAAAGACTGAGGAAGAAACTTCCTGCTCTGGGGACAATAACATGATTGATGCACCCAAAGAGCTGATTTAATCCACTTGAATTATTTCATCGTGAGGCATAGGACTGCGATAAAGAGGCTTCCTCCTCTCTGGATTGATGCAGGGAGGCAGCCAGATAACAGGATTAATGGTCTGAGCCTGTGTTTCAGGTTTCAGCCCTAGTTGCAGTATGAATCAGATGTGACCCTGCTGACTTGGTTGCAGTTATTCCAGAGGGGCAGGGGTTTAATGAAAGGTGGAATCGAGCCTCCTGATCTCAAGGAGACCAGCTTTCTGGGTATGATTAATTTTTCCAAGTCAAACAAATCTTTTGGGCCATTGAACAAGTCTTTGTTCAATGCTGGCAGGGATGTGTTAGGAGGAGGAGACTTCCCTGCTCTGGGCTAGACCCCTTGGGGCCTGCTCGTCTCAAATTAGGATGTCGTTTATAGGTGATGAGATGTTCATTGTGTGTGCAGTATTCAACCTGCTGGTTTCAGGATGGGAGTGTTTATTAGAGTTGGAGCTGCACGATCTAGACTGCATCCTTCATGTTTGAGTTTTGGTGTTTTTTTCTTTGGTTTTCTTTTGGTTTTTTTTTTTTTTTTTGATTCTGCTCAAACACATTTTTTGACCTTGTAAGAATACTTGAAGCAGTGGTGAGAAAATGGGGAGAATATTTTTTTTTCCAGCTGAATCAGATCCTGATCTAGTCTGCTGTAGGGCCAGTGCAAGGGCTGGAGCAGATGGGCATGGGGCACGTGTTGGGGAAGGGACCATTCCTTTTTGGCAGTTGATACATCAACACTGAACTAAAGTGTCCCTGTAACTGCACCCAGTGAAGTCCTGCTGCCCAGACATGCTCAGGAGGGCTCCTGCAAATTCAGCTGGATTCTCTCTTGCCTTCATCTCTACAAAGTTTCTCCATCTGGAAGGATCCAAGTGGTGCAAAATAGCCTTTGCCAGAGCCTGGAAGGGAGCCATGGATAGTAGGCTCAAGCCCTAAAGTATGCATGTGAATGTAAATTGTGAACACCTCCAACACGCAGGCTGTTTGGATCCATGGCTCTGGCCTTGGCCTCCTTTCATGATGATCAGAAAAGGGTGGAAAAATATTTATACTAACAGATTGTGAGCAGCTGTTTTAATGAAGCATTTATGTACTAGGCAAACTTTAAATTGCCCCAGAATGGGACACATGTGTTTCATAAATACACCATTACGAAGAATTGGGGAGTAAGAGATTCTGGACCCAGAAGGCTAATCCTCCTACACTTATTTATTTTAATACAGAGTTTTTATGTGGGAAAGCAATAGTGTAGAAAATAAATGTAGGGCTTTCCAGAATGCACCCTGCTTCAAAACTGTGGTAGTGGAGAATTAATCTCTCCGGATCCAGCACATTACCTCTTGATTCTACATATCAGCCTAATGAAAGATGTTTCCACCCCACTTTGAGCAAGAAAAAAAGATCAGGTATGCAGGCCTTCCTGTAGGAAGACAGTATTTAGAAGATGGATTTGTTGTTGTTTTGGATCCAAATGCAAGCGTTGAAATGCTTTTAGTTAGTTCTTTGCTTTCTTAGCAGATAATTAAAGCCGAGGAGCCTGATTCATGATGTTTTGTTATGTGTCAATCCCAAAGCGCATTTCTTAGGCAAAATTGTCAATTGCTCAATGCTGGTGCAAGTCTGCTGGAAAACAGACTGAAGAAGAGTTTTGGGGCTAATCTCCTCTTTATCTGCATGTCAGCTCTGTGTCAGGTAGGAATGCAAAAAAAAAAAAAAAAGGTGTTTTGTGTTTTGGAAATATTTCCTCTTACCAATACTACTACCTTCTCCAGATCTTAGGAGTCTTTAATGCCTAAAAATGTTGGGGAGCACAGGTAAAATGCCCGTGGAGGTGCATGTGCACTCACGCTGCCAACTGAAACTGGAGGTCCTGCCTAGAAAGTTGTTGAGAGTTAAACTTATTTATTCAAATAGCATGTGGCCCTGCTGATCTGGGGAGGTTGTCATGGTTATCCCACATCAGCTGATGTCATCTCCTTTTCTGTAGAAATAAGTGCTTTTCAGCTGACCAGTTCAGGGTAAAGCTGTTTAAAATGCTAAGGCAGCCTGAGCAGCTCGCTGGGGTCTCCGCTATCAGGGAACACATAAAAGCTGTGAATCAGATGGCACTGCTAAATTGTGGAGGAATTGATGGGGAAACTAGTATGGACATGCTTGGATGGGGCAAACCCAGAGGTATTGTGGGTACACAATGGTGGCACTGAGGAGAGCAGCAGAGATTGGGATTGCTGGGGGAATCTAATTGAAGCTGTTGAATAGACGGAAGGAGAAAGGCAGTCAGGAACGTACAAAAGCACAGAAAAATGAACCACGAAGTTGTTTGCCTTGTGACTTGGGGATTTTGTACCAGGGTAAGGGCGGTGAGTGATAAATGGCTTTGGGATGTTAAATGTCAGGTCTGAGGGTCTGTGGCTGGCATCTGCATGGCCAGTGTTTAAGCTTTGCATGAATAACAGCACTTTGCTGGTGAGGAAGAGTCTTTTACAGTGCACAGACCCTGACACTTTGTCAAGCGGTGCTGTGATGGCTGAGCCAGGGAGATAAGGGCAGGCGACAGGGAGCAGCCCACCCGTGAGACAAGCAGTGCTCGCTGGTGTGCAAAACGTGCCAGGACCAAAAGTTAATGGTAAAATTCAGGAAAAGATGTGAACAGGAGTCTTAGAAGCATGTTTTTGGGGATAGGATGAAAGTGGTAAGGGATATAAGCATGAAATAGTTGAAGATGCTACACCAAAAAGCATGTGTGAGGGTGTTCTTACTCCAGTCTGTGCAAGAAAAGAACCGTGTCTGCTTCAGAGGCAGGAGAAGGCCTTGGACAAACTGTGGCAGAAACTGGATCTGGTGGTTCCTAGGTTTTCTTTAGTATCCATATGTAGGTATGGAAATATGTTAAGACACACTCCTCCTGGAGCAATGCAGCCAGGAGGATACCAGCTTGAGCTCTCTAAGGTCTGGTGAGGGTTGAGGACACCTTGCTGCAATTTTGGGTGCTGGAGAGGTTCTGGAAACTACAGAACTTGTAGGGTCTGAATATCCTTCTGAGCTCTATTCCTTCATCAAACGTGTTTCAAATGGGCCATGAGCTTCAACAGCTTCAAGGAAGGAGTGGTGGGGAGGAAGGAACAAAGAAATAGGCAGTGCTGCTGCGTATGACTGATTTTCTTAGGAATCCTGGCTGTAAAAATAACAACCCTACTCATCATTTTACAAATGCTTTTACAAGCACTTAAACATAGGATGTGAATACTAAGTGTTGACCAAAATGCTCTGAGCGTGAAAGCTTCATTAATCTGCATGAAAACATGTAAAATGATAAGATAATCTGTACTTGCAGTCACAACACTGTAAACCGATCACTTGGTGTAAATGGAAGAAGAATATGCTTTTTCTTTTTCTCTGTTATGGCTAGAGATCTATGTCCTAACTTACTCTTTCAGGCTGGGAGACTTTTTTGCTGGTAAGGAAAAAAAATGGAGATCCTGTCCCTGGAGGAAACCTGATCAGAGACACGCTGACTTAGACACACACTCCAGGTCTATTGATCTCCCCCGTCCCCTCTGCCCTCTCTGTCTGTAGGTTACAGAAACAATGTCTGTCAGCAGTAACTCTGCTTTCTGTGCTGGTTATTAACTCTCTGGCAGAAGGGAGTCTGCTCTCCCCTGATGGGGTCCAAAGACCCGCAACGAACTTAACAAACCTCCAGGAACAACCCATTTGTACACAAAGCCCAATGTTTTCTTAAAAAAGAATAAAGTATCAGGATTCTACAGTTGTGCAAAGACTGAACAAATCTAATGAGAAATGCAGAAGAAGTCTATTTAAGCCTGATGCTTGGGCAAGGATCAAATGAGTTTTCTTGCAGAAGCTCAGAGTGCAACCTGTTGCCTGTCACCCTTTGTTTTATGAATTTGCACAAGAGAAAAGAATCATAATTTCAGCTACTGGGCAGGCAAATATTGAGAAAACTTTAGCCTACTGGGAGAAGTCCTGAAGAAACCAAATTCCTCTGGCTTGCTTTGCCCCTGAAGTTAAAGATTGCTTTAGCACCACTCCAAGGCACTTTCACCAAAGTCCTAACCTTGTGCCAACAGAGTCAGTAGGAAATCACAGCAGCTCACTCTGTGGCTCTTCAAATTCCTGGAGGGAAGATGGGGATATTGTCCTGGGGATTTTATATAATGGAACAGCAAACTTTCGATCCATGTCCTCATTCTGTGTGCCCCCAAAATAAACTATCCAACATCTTTGCTCTGACTTCTTGCTTGGAACTGGGCTGTATCCAAGGGTCTGACAGGGTCCTCTCCAGCACTGCAATCCACTCACACTTGTGTCTCAAAATAGAACATTATAATTTTGTTTATTTGCAGGCAGTTCATCTTAGCCCCTTCAATTCACACGCTTCTGCTGCACATTAAATAACTTATCCTTGATTTTAGAATAGTCATCGTGCTGGTATATCTTCAGAGGGTTTGAGGGTCTTATTTCCAGAATGCGGCTGTGAGTCCTAAAAAGCAATACATCATAAAACTGAGCTGAATCTAGAATGGTCCTTGGCGAAACTCAGCGCAGCTTTTGAGTAGCGTAATACCCTATTTATTTCCATTCCCTACATCACCAAGATACTTCAGAAAAATGTCCACTTTTGTTCCCAAATTCTTTGCTTCATCTGTATCCTTAGTGCTTGTGAGCATTGCTTGTTTGCAGAGGTGATGCCCCTGGGGTTTATTTGCCTTCTGGGAGTCTGGCAGCCAGTGCAGCAGTTGCTGGGGTCTAGCTGGTCTCTGCTGTCATCCTTGCTCTCAAGTCACTTCCCCACTTGTTTTCTTGTAGGACAAGCCAAGGAGAAGTCAGTGGAAAGAAATCTGCTGTAGGTGGGTCTATGGTAGGTTTTGAGCCGTCTGGGGCAGTCTGTCCATATCCGTTGCTGCAGCAGCCCTGTGGCAGTGTTTGCCAGCAGCACAGGCACTGGGATGAGGATGGAGTGAGGCCGGAGAAGGCTAACGATGCTTTGCTGAAAGCTGTGAGCCATGTTTCCATTGTCAGACTCAGGCTCAAATCTGAATTTCATACAGATTTCCCTGGCTGATGCCTCGAAGGCTGCCAGTCCTCAGAGCGAGTCTGGAATCGGTTTGGTGCAGGCCATTTGGTTTTAAGTAGAAACCAGGCATAACTGTAAGCTGTTGACCAAACTTTTCTGGTTTTTTCCACCCAAACAAGTGGTAACTGAGAAAATGTCAATGTGGAACATTGTGAGCCTAAATCTGAGCACAGTCTGTGTCTTCCTAGCTTTTGACTTCTGACAACAAAGCTGGCATCTTGCCATGGTAAATCATGGGGTGTCTTCACGTTGTAACTGGGGATTCAGCTGGATCACTGAGTTTTAGACAGCATTAAATGGAGATTGGACTGGGAGCTTTGGAAAGGTGAAAGATTCTCCGAGCCTGTATTGAGACCCTTAAAGTCTGGCTCCTGCTGCCAAAAACTGGGTGTAATATATTATTTTCTCTGGCTCTCCCTTTGGAAAACTGCTCTTGGCTCTCTTTCCTTTGCTACCCTTTCAGATGGAATATACGATATTCTCCCTGTTCACTATACATGTCGAAATTTCTGCTAGCGTTTCTGCTTTCATTTGCCTAAAATATTCCAATTAGATACAATCAGTGACTTGGCATAGCGTGACTTTTTGAAACTCTACTCCCTCCGCTTAGGCTCCTCTTCACAGCATTTCCTAATTGGTGTGAAATCTCCCTCCTTGCCCTGCAGCTTGTGTCAAAGTTGCTGTTCTATTAAATGCTGTGCTGTGTCTCTGGACCTTGTTAAGCCAGGGAGATGTGGGCTCTGTTCAGTCCTTTGGGGGCTCCCTTGAGCTTGCAAAAGCATCTCCTGTTTCAGCATCTGGCCTTCCTGTAGGGGAATCGCGTGTATGTTCTCCTGACCTCCTGCCTTGTTAAACTGAGGGTTCATTAACCTGTAATTAGATGTTTTGGCGTATCTTGCTACTTTGCGATTCTTGTACCTGCTGAAGAAATTCAGCCTGCTGTATCTGTTAATCTATCCTATTCCTCCTGAGTGAAAATAAGTTCAGTGACTGTAGGTAGCTCTGTCCTTCACTGTGCAACTGTTGCTCTGCTCTTTTCTCCATTTGACTGCAGAGTTTCTTGTTGGGATTTCTTGATTTCCCACCTACATGTTTTCTTGGAGCTGTAGAGCATATGGTTTACTCTTGGCGAAGCCGACTTTGTTTCCAATTTTTTTTCTCAATGGACATGATCCAAGATCCCATGCGGGGTTTAGCTCTCTAATTTGTCATTGATTTCACCCTGATGACGTGGCCCTTAGTGTCTGGTGCAACTGGAATCTGAAAGGGGGTGCCAGCAGGTTGCACTGGGACTGCCCCATGGGGAGGTGCGACATCCCCACTCTGCCACTGCCCAGCTGTGTGACCTTGGGCAAGTCACTGGGCTGGATGGGGGGAATACTGGAAGTCGTTATTTTCCCCTAGAAAACTTTGCCCACAAAGCTTCAGACATCAAAGATGAGGCCCTGAGGCATGACTATAATCTCAGTAAATAAACAGCCACAGAAATAATTTGCATTTACGGTGTGCAGTTGAGGTGCAGTGGCAGTATGTTTATGCTGCCAGTGAAGGGGAAAATAAATGAAAGTGGGTTTTGTTTGTTTGTTTTTTGTTTTGTTTTTTTTGTTTGTTTTCTGGATGGGTTTTTTTTGGTGCTGTTTTAAATGATTGGCTCCTCCAAGCCTTTGAGTAAGGCCGTGCACAGTCCCATGGCTGTCAGTCACCACTCTCCTACATTGACTGGCTGGATATTTTGAAGGAAGAGGAAAGAAATCTTTCAGCAGCAAGTGCTGAGGAACCACTTAGGGGAAAGATTTTCCTTAATCTCTTAAAGGCTGGTTTTTGGCTTGGAGGCTGAAGACTTTCTAACCCTGATGAACATCAGCCTGCCTGGTGTAACGTTAGGTGCTGCTGTCTTGACAAACATAAAAAAATCCTTCTTTGATTTGTGATAAGCAATGAATCTTGAGAAGACCATGCAGCAGTGAGTAATCCAGATTGTCTGGTTGTTGCGCAAGGAGCTGTGTAAGATGTTGTGGCAGCAAGCAGGACGCTGTGTGGATGCGAAGTGGTGTTTAGGACTTGTTTGCTGACAGAAGTGAAGATCGTGATGAGATAGGCGAGTATTGCAACAGCAATGGCATAAGGGCTGTTTGTCCATGTAAACAATACTCCCGCCTACAGAACGTGTTCTGGAGCAGTAGATGTGGGGTTTGTTGGAGCTGCTTCATATGTTTTGTGCAAATTGCTCTACACAGGCAGTAGGGATGTATTTTCCTAGGCACTTAGGCCAGCACGCACTGCACTGGATTGAGTCTCGGTGCAACAAAAGCAGCAATTTAGTGCTGATAGAGTTGGGACAGAGGTTGGTGCTACAAGTTTAATGTGACTCGTTAGTCACAAAGTACACTTGAGATTAAAACAACCCCTCATGAGATAGGTAATCTGTAATTAATATTCCTCCAAGTCTCTCTTTTTATCAACCCAGCCAGTGCAGAGCAAGTGCCTTTGCTAGGCTGCCATCTCAAGGATGTGCTCCGCAATGTGCCATCTCTGCTAACCATCCCTGGCATCAGATTCATGGGCAGCCTTTAGTCCCTGTCACCTGCAGCTAACTTGTGCAAAGAGAGGTACAAAGCACACCCAGGGGCTTCTCTTCCCTTACTCCTGCCACAAACCAGGGTGGCTCTCTGGCACCACCTTTCAAACAAGCCAGCTCAGACCCTGTTAGTGTCACCAGCCTTCAGGAGGCCAGGTCCCAAAGAACTCTCTGAGGGAACAAGTGCACTGCTGAGCAGTAGGTGTTTGCAGGACAACACCCTAAATGAACCTCAGAGACCACTTTCTACTCCATATTCTAGCCCTTATCCTTGCTGTTCTCACCTCTGTTTGGGGCAGGACTGAGCTCAGTCATAAGTAGAAAAAGTCCAACTATTAAAAAGAAAAATAAAAAATCCGGAGTGTGCTGTTGCTCAAAATATTCACCCCTTTATTTATAATGTGTGTCCTTCGAGGGCTGCAGGAGAATCACTGAACTTTAACAGGGTCACTGTAGGTATTAGGCTCCGGTATAGAGAAAGAAGACTTTTTTTGGCTTGGAGGAGTTGGTTGCATGGCTGGTTTAACAGCCTTCTATAACCTGCAGAGCAAACGTATTTGCTTTGGCTGCTGAACAATCTAAACACTGCACCGAGAGCTTCGCCTCTGCCGCACGCGGTGGATTGATCTGCATTTGTTTCAAAGCTGGGTGAGTCGCAGCCAGCGGCTCCTCTGGCATAATCTCATCCCCATCTGTCCTGACAGACAGGCAGATACACCTGGGTGTGAGGGCCCCAGCAAGGTGCTGTGCATCCCTACAGCTCGCCCAGGCCATCGGCCGTGACTCAGCCTGATTTACACATGCCTCACCCACTCTCTTTGCTTTAATTGCTCTTGGCTACACCTACAAAGGGGTTGAGGTAGCACCGGGATGCTCTGGTCCAAAATTCCTAAAGCCCCCAGAGACACTGCTGGTGTGTTGGTACTCAGTATCCAGCACTGAAGTCCTGCTGAAGCTGAAGTTTTGCAGCTGGCATGCACAGGAGCTTCTTGTCTTGACAACATTGAACTTGAGTGGGAAGTACCTGCTTGGTAAATAAGGAGTTCCCACACCTGCTTTGACTGTGAGGCTCAGGCTGGCTGGTGGTCTTTCCCCCTACTCAATGGGAACCCCTCCAGCCCCACAGCATGCTAGTAAAGCTATGCCGTCCTGTGGCGAGTGTTGTTTCTTTGCTCTCTTCTTTCTTCTTAAACAAATCCATATGCCACCCCTTCCTTTTCCCTTTGTTTTCCTGAGTGTACTAGAAGATGGGTACCGAAGGCTCAAGGCTTTCAGATCAGTGTGCTGGGCTCCCTGCCTGCTGCTGAGGGTGGAAGCAAAACGAAGAGTGGGTTGTGTCAAGTGATGCTTCACGTTGGGCTTGTGCATGGCTTTCCAAGACAAACAGGAGCCTGCCCCCCCGCTAGCCCTTTTCCCCCCAAATTCCCAGTGCGTGACGCGGAGCCGGGTAGCAGACACCAAAGGAAAGTGCCAAATTCATTATTTAACTTTGTCGGCGCAGTAAAAGGGTCTGATGTTGGTAGGAGGTGATGTTTTCCAAGAGAAAGCCTTGGAGAAAATAAAACAAAACCAACCTCCCCTCCCGTCCCGGGGCCTTGCTGGGTTTCAGGCTGGGGCCAGGGCTGCTGGCTCATCAAAGGCGCAGGTGCCGGGGAGCCTCCCCCGGTGGTGAGCACCACCTCGCTGCCGGCCCTCTGCCGTGGATATATATTATTTGCCCCCATTTTCACTGCAGACCAGACCCTAGATCACCCTATTCTGGGTGCAGACCCCCCAGTTTTGCAGCGCGTTGCTTTGCATTGCAGTCGCATGCTTCTACGCTAGCACATAATTTGGCTCCGTGCCTTTCTTCTTTCCTTTTTCTGTACCACAGGAAGCAGCATTTATAAAATCCCTAATGATCCTGTCAGCTTTTATACATTTCCTGTCTTGCTTTTTAAATGAAAGAGGAAAACATAGCACTTTTAACCTGTATTACTTTGGATTGTGTTTGCTGTATGCAGTAATAGTCACTGGTCTGCTTTTCTTCTCCCATCTGTGATGCCAGGATGGCTGTGTCTGCTTCCATGTCCTTATCAAAGTTCTGGCAACTTCAATGATTTCCTCAACACCCCCTCTTTCCCTCTCAGATTTAGGGGGGATTTGAATTCTGATTTAAAAAGTCGCATGAGAAAATTGTTTTACCTTTCAGAGTTATGGAGAAAACCTGGAAAATGTGAGTCTTTCTCACCCCGCAGACTAAATATCAGAAGGCAAACAAAAAGAAATTAAAATCTATTACCTAAGATGAAAAAGCTTTATTTTTTTTCCCAAGCTAAGTTAGGTTGGTTTTGGTTTTTTGGTTTTTTAGCAAGTGTCTTATTCATGACTATGGCACAGGACTGGTCACCTGCCCAGATTACATGCAAAATTACCCTTCTGCAGGAGACTATCCGGTTTGGTGTATAACTTAGAGCATCGTTGAGGCCATAGATGGGTTTATTGGAGGATATAAGGAGCCGTGAGAGCTCTAACCACATACCTGACAGTAGGTTTGAATCCTACATTAATGTTGTCCCTAGATTTGGCAGTGCAGTTAAGAGCAAGCAATCCAAGTGGCAAATCTCAGTTTTCTTCTGCCAATACTCAGAGTCTTTAGTTTCTCTAGGCAGCCCTTAACTATGAGGCATACAGGGCTATAGCTGTGCTGGGCAGAAACTCCTCAAAGCCACAGTTTATCTGTTCTTGATGGGTGGTGATGTATTACAGCAATCCTTGCTCATCCAAGGGACCACTTCCCACCAGATGGCTTTGGAAGAGTGGCTTCCTGCAGCACTTTGCAGGGCACACAGCAGGAGAGGGTTTTTTTTTCCTAGAGGACTCCTTCATGTGCATAAAAGCAGTAAATTTTGGACCAGTTTCAGACAAAAGATGAGAAAGTCTGACTCTTGTATACTCTTTACCTTGAACCTTCGCAACGTTATTTCTTGCATTGGTGGAAAACTTAAAAACCCAGATATTAACTACTGAGTTGAAAGATGTGTTATTTTATCCTCTCTTTGCTGCCTTGGTTTTTATTTCAGAAACCTTCTCTGAATACCATTCCAACCCATAACTTTGTAAAATGTGGAGGCCAAGTGCCTGGAAACTGTATAACTAACACAAGGCCAGCTTCTGAGCTGACTTGCACGCAGCATTGCAAATAAAAGTAACTGCTGGAGTCATTGGAGCTTAACCAGACTGAAAACTAGTCTAAGTAAGCAGGAAAATACTGGTCTGAATGCTATAAAGAGGCATTACTCTATGGCATTTATGAAATCACAATGCTATAACCAGGTGTCTCGAGCAAGGAAAAAAAGTGGTTGAGTGATACATAAAAAATGTCAGGCTCACTTTCTTCACCTAAAATAGGGAGCAAATGGCCAAGGACATCACCGGTTAAAGGCTATTAAATTAGCTTCAGGGGGAGCTGGATGCAGTTTTTCAAGGGGAAGAAATCAGGAGGACCAGCTGTGAGCTGGATATTTTGCAGTTGAGATGAGGTAATATGGCCAAATATGTGACTCTGTGGGTGAAGTTAGTTATTCATTCCCTTCAAAGACTTCCCTGCGTCTATGCGGTCTGAAGATTATTTTTACAGCTCGTATCAGCCTGGCATGGGCCAGGCTTGTTCTCCTGCTGCTGGTACCACTGAGGCAGTGGAGGAGCAGCCGGATCTGAAGCTCAGTTCATGGGCCCTTTGATCTGGGTCTGTAGGATTCCGGGCGACCCAGAGGAAGCCACGAGTGCAGATTATCTTTATCAGGCACTCGAGCTGGGGTTACATGAAGCAAGTCAGAAAGCAGCTGGACTGATACTGCTGTGTTCTACTCGATTGGTGGCCAAGAATGGAGAGCGAGGGGGAGCCAGGCTGCATTTACCAGGCACATCTGCACTGCGAGGGTGGACCCCAATCTACTTGTGCTGCGTGTCTGCTTTTGGGGTGGGGTATCAAAGAGCATGATGCAGTCTCTCTGGGGCATCATGATGTGTATGCACGATCTGATCCTTCTTTCACTGTCCTTAGGTGCAGGTTTTTTGTCTTCAGGACCAAGTAGAGGAATCTCTTGATGCTCCTCCAGCCTGCTCAGCTCTACTGAGGTGGTCTCTGGGTACCAAGAGCCCCCAGAGTGCCACAGCACAGGGAGCCAAAGAGCTCCTGGGCTTGCTGGATCAGGGGATGTCCCCTGTCCCAGACCATCAGAGCAGTGCCGTTCATATACTTTCAAACCAAGACTGGGTTATGGCACAAAACAGAGCCCCTGAGACCTCTAGACCCTGTGGTGTTAGCCCTGTTCTGTTTGGTGGGAGGCAGCTGGGAGCTGCTGGGGCAGGTTGCCTGGTCTCTGCTGACAGCACGGGCTGTATTGACCAGTTCCTGTGGGCCAGGTATAAAACTGTGTGCAACGCCACACTTGATGGTGTTGCATACCCGCTGGTGATGGGAAGGCACCGTTGCTGTGTTTCCATGGGGATTAACAGCTCTGGTGCCACACATCCCTCTGACTCTGGTGCTGTGCTCTGTGTCGTACCCCACGTCCAAAGCTGGTTGTGCCCTCCCTTCCAGTGAACTCCACCACTCTCGCTGGAGCTGGGCTCCTGCCATCCATAATGTCTGCTCCAGAAACGAGGTGTAAAAGCACAGGAGAGGAATCTCCTTTCACCTCCAGAGAAGGTTTGGAGCAGAGCAAAGATAATGCCTGTGGTTATTATGCCCATCTTCTGCACCAAGTGGAGATCCTCTAGTCTGGGTCTAAGCTTGGGTTTGCACTCTGGAAGGCGAAAAGTGGAAATAATTGTGCTCCTGTTGCTGCATGTGCTCTCTGGTGTTGGAAAACACAATCAGTGCTGGAGAGTTACCCTTTAAGGAGCCTTTCAGCAAACTTCAGACTTGAGCAAGATGAAAAGAGACTTCTGAGAAGACCAAAAAGAAAAAAAAAAGGCTGAGAGAAATATTTTCTTTCTTTGAGATTCTGCTTTGAGAGACTTGGGGTTATCTGGGTTTGGAACACTTAAATTAAGGGAGAAGTCAAAGAAACAGAAGACGTCACCAGGCCATTTTGATGCACGGCGATTTCTTAACACACACAGATCCCTCCTGACTTTAGGAGACTTACCTATACTTAACTTAAAGGCTCGAATTGGAAAAACCAGCAGAGTGCTCAGGTTTCTTACCAGGGGATTCGGTTCGCACCCCCCATGTTTGGCAGGAGGCATGTTTTACTGGTCTTACACAACCCACTCTTTCCAGTGCTTTGAGCTTTTACACACACAGTGCCCTGCTCCCCTCCTCCTGCCGGAGCTGATTTCTGCGTTACTCAATATTGAGACCTCAAGCACACAGGGGTCTATAATTCAGTCCCATTTCCAGTTCTTACGTGACTTTTTGAGGTCTTTTCTTTCAAGGGCTCCTTGCATGGGAGTCTCAAACAGGTTGCTCCATGTTTCTGGCACTGCTGGTTGCTGTCCCCTGCCAGCCTTGCCCCTTGTCACCATCACACTGGCATTTTTGGGCTCCCTGGAACAACACGTCCATGCCCTGGAAAGCAGCAGGAAAACAGTAAAAACCATGTTGGAACTTTATTTTTCTTCCTTGTTTTGACAACCTCTGGCAAGAATCTAGATGAAAACAGAGGGGCCACAGGAGTGATTGAGGAGGGATTTTTCTGTGTGGTGGTTTGTTGGTTTTTTTTAAGGTAGGATTTGCCAGGAAAGCCACCCACCTGTTCAGACAAGGCCTCAATTGTGGTAGACGGTGGTGAACAACCGACTATCTGTGTTCCCCTCCAAGAGCTGCAATTCCTGGGTTATTTTTAGCAGATTTGCACACCTCTGTTTATTTGCTCTCCCTGGTGCACATTCCTCGGTCCCTGTGACTTCCTCCGTAACATGGCCGAAGCCAGAGGCGGAGAGGGGCTTTCTGTGAGTGCACACTATGGCTAATGGGAAAGGGATTGAGATACTGAGTTTTAGCCCAGAGCCTGCTCCATATAAACCACAGTCGTGGGCTTTGCCTCTGGGTGTCCCTGAGAGTTGTCCCCTCTCACAATGGTGACACCCCGTCACCTCTCCTGTGCCTCTCTGGAAGCTTTTGGAGCTCATAGGAGCTGTATCTTCATCTGTTTTTCATTTCCTTGGATGCTGCTGGGCTATCAGCTTGTTTTGTTCTTAATGGCAAATTGCTGCTCCGCGCAGTCTCCAAGACAAGGGAGGTGTTTAGTCTGCTGCGGGTTTTGTCTGTGCTCATAAAATAAGGGAGAGGGTAATTGATGTCTTGGAGGTGGAGGGAAGGCATTTATCAGTGCAGAAAATCGGACTGATCTGAAGGAATCTCATTAAATGTGGATGAGTTCTTAAGTGGTAAAAATAATCAGTCTGCTGCATAAAAAAAATGCTTGTGGAGTTGAGCGTTGCTGTCAGAGCCTGGCTATCGGTGTGGTCTCCTTACCACAGTCCCCGAGAGCTTCGTCAACGCTGGTGTGCGTCTTCTCGATGAGCCTGCGAAGGAGAGAAGGGATTTCTTATCCTTGTCATGAAACTTGGGGAGATCACTGCCTGTCTGCCCTGTGGGGCAGGTCAGACTCCCAGGGCCTTCCTGGACCCCAGTTTTGGCTTTGCTTCTGTGACCTGCACAAATTTGTGCAGGAAAGACCATCGTGAGGCACAGACTTAGGAATATTTAATCCCCAGCGACCATCCTCCCATTTCCTTCCTGTTATTGCTGAGTTGCTCCTTGAGTGGGTCTCTGCTCTTTTTCTCTGTGCTTGGGACATCATTTGCACAGGTAGGAAGGCTGTTGGACAACTCTATTTCCTTTCATTCTGCATTTTCTCTCTGGGTTTGTATTAGCCCTTGATCTAATGCATTTTCAATGCGAGCCTGCATTCCTTACTCCTTATGTCGAGTACTTTGGCTGTTGCAGCATGGTCACTTGGGAAGTTCAGCAGTTTGAGGATCAGCTTTGAAATATTCAGACTCGTGAGCCATGGCGAAGCTGGGTCAGCCCTTCCCTGCTTCCATCAGTTCCAGCTTCACTCAGTTACAGGAACACAGCACATGAACTGGGTTGGGCAGGGCTAAAAAGCCAGTGTGACTTTTGTCAGGGGTTTCCTTGGTGGCCTGAAATCCTGCTGCTCTCAGAGCTACCCTTCCAGAGACATGTCTGTTGGTCTCCCCACCGCTTAATATTGGCTGATGTGAAGGAGGATGTGAGGAACCAATACCTGGGTAGTTGTATATAGTAGTAGCCTCTGTGCCATTCTGTCCTCCTCTGCCTCGATACCCTGAGCTGAAATTTCTCATCTCACTTGCTGCTGTGCCCCACAGCTCTCTGGGGTGGTACCTGCACCTGGCAGCTGGGTTGAAGCTGTGCAAAATGTGAATGTGAGTGCTGTGTGATGGACAAACAATGGTGCTTTGGGAGGGTGTAGGTTTAGGGTGTAAAGCAGCTGCCTAGGCTCAGCTTTGCTTGCAGGTAGGTCATAGGATTGCCAAGATAGAATCATAGAATCATTCGGGTTGGAAAAGACCCTTGGGATCATCGAGTCCAACCATCAGCCCCACTCTACAAAGGTCTCCCCTACACCACATCCCCCAACACCACATCTCAACCACTCTGAAACACACTCAGGGATGGGGACTCAACCCCCTCCCTGGTCAGCCCATTCCAGGGTCTGATCACCTTTGCTGGGAAAAATTCTTTCCTAATGTCCAGTCTAAACCTACCCTGGTGCAGCTTGAAGCCATTCCCTCTCCTTCTATCGCTAATTCCCTGTGAGAAGAGACCAGCACCAACTTCCCTCTGATGTCCCTTCAAGTAGTTGTAGAGAGCGATGAGGTCTCCCCTCAGCCTTCTCTTCCTCAAACTAAACAGTCCCAGCTCCTTCCATCTTACTTCCTAAGATTTATTCTCCAGGCCCTTCCCCAGCTCCATTGCCCTCCTCTGCACTCGCTCCAGCCCCTCCAGATCTCTCTGGTGTTGAGGTGCCCAGAACTTGACACAAGACTCAAGGGGTGGCATCACCAGTGCTGAGTACAGGGGTACAACCACCTCCCTGCTTCTGCTGGCCTTGTTGATGCTCACACCGTTAACATTGGCTCATCCATCCAATCTATCCAAAGATGTTTCTATTGCAAGTGCAGGCCAGTTACACTGCCTGTAGCATACGGTTTTGTGTATGGGAATTCATTGGGAAGAAAACTAGGTCCTGGTAGGGTGGCTCACTTGTTTCTTGTTCTCCTACCCCAGGCAAATGCAGCTTTTCAGACATCTGCTTGTGTTTTGTTTGGAGGCTGTTGTCTGTTTTCACAGAGGAGCTGATGACCTCTCACCTCTGCCTTAGCTGTTGGGTAGCGACTTGGTGATTCAAGGCACAGTATCAGTATCTAAACACAAAAGGACGATGATGATCCTGACAGCCCTGGGATTAGCAGCATATCTCCTCCTCTGCCACCTACCACTTGCAGAATTGCAGCAGTGGAGCTGGAAACAATAGGAACAAATTCCCTATATTGCTTTAATATGGTTTGGCCATGAAACTATGTACACTCTAACCAGCTTGCTGTATGTTAAACAAACAGGGAGACTCCTCCTTATAGTGAAAGCAGAACCATTAATAACATTGTTTATAATGTGCTTATTTGCTGATTTGGAGGTCAAGCGTGTTTGACATTCCCACTGCTCAAAGGGGGCTCGCTTAGCGAGGACCTCTGCTTTACATCGGACACATCTCCTTTTTGCAAACCACATCTACATTTTCCTGAGAAATGTTTATGGTTTGGAGGTCGCTGACATAATTTTAAACATCTGCTCAGCTCAGAAAGGGAAAGACTGTAATTGTTTTTGCCGTGGCCCTCTTAAGCCTCCGTTATTTCTTTCATGTGCATGATTCATGTGTCACACTCTTGCTTACTTCAAGCATCTTGAAATGCACAAACAGCAGCTACTTCAGAGCCTGTGAAAGCAAACAGCTCAGCACCTGCCAGTCGCACGCTGGCGCTGCCACTTTAAAGCAGACTTTTGAAATGAAATTTTCATATGCCCGGGAAGCTCAGCCTTGAGGGTGCAGTGGAAGGAGGCTTTGCCTTCATGCTGCAGTGTCAAGCAAGCGAGGAAGATCTGGACACACACAGCTCAACTTCATACCTGCTTTGAGAGGAGCAGCTGGGGAGTCACTCAGCAGGTGTTGTTCGTGTTGGCTGTTGCTGGTCTTATGGAGGCCTTCCAGCATTTTGTCAATAATGGAGACACCTTTTGATAGCTAGAACATCGTTATAGCAGGAGCCCTGATCTTTGCCAGTGGTTTGATTGCTGGCTTATCTCTGTGCAATGTTGAAGGTACCATAGAATCATAGAATCCTAGAATGGTCCAGGCCAGCAAGGACCTCTAGGGTCATCTAGTCCAACCTCCCCACAGTCAGCAGGGACACCCCCAACTAGACCAGGTTGCCCAGGGCCTCCTTGAGCCTCCCCTTGAATATCTCCAGGGAAGGGGCTCAACCACCTCCCTGGGCAACATGGTCCAGTGTTCCACCACCCTCATAGTAAAAGAACCTATTCCTAATATCCAACCTAAATCTGCTCTTCTCCAGCTTGAATCCATTTCCCCTCGTTCTGTCCCAGCAGGCCTTTGTAAACAGACCCTCCCCAGCCTTCTTGTAGCCCCCTCAGGTACTGGAAGGCTGCTGTAAGTTCTCCCCAGAGCCTCCTCTTCTCCAGGCTGAACAACCCCAGCTCCCTCAGCCTGTCCTTGGAGCAAAGGTGCTCTAACCCCCTGATCATTTTCATGGCCCAGCAATGTATCTGCAACTTTGTCCTGGCTCAGCCACACTGTGGATCAATAAGGAGAGACAGCAGTTGTTCAAAGCTTTGCTTTCTTATGTTTCTCCAGGAGCTGACAGGCAAGATACCTTCTGAAGACTGTGACTGAGCTAAAAGTGTTAAAAATATGCCTTTCTCTATTTGTTTGTGTGCTGTGCTTCACGTTCCTTTCTTGCTCTCTCTCTGCTAAATGAAACTTTCTTACTGTTCAGAGCCTGAAATGGAGGTAGAGTCTGATGTGATGATGTCTCTGGAAAACGGCTGATGACAATGATGTGATGAGTGATTTACAGAAGTAATTTTTATTATTTGAAAACAAATGATAGAAGCAAAACACACCGATCAGACAAACAAGGCAAGTGAAGCAGATGCATTATCAATCTGTGAAACAAACTGGGCTGCTTTTCAAATATGAAAGAGACACCCAATGGCTGCCAAAAAATGCATTTTGGTGAGGAAAGCATGACAAACTGCTTTTGCTGTAGGGAGAACAGGCCAGGATTCAGAGTTGTGCATCTACCACCTCTAGAGAGGACACTAGTTTGTGTCACAACATTTCTATAATGACCAAGTATGGACCCCTGCGCTAAAGAAAGACACAAGACCCTGTGGGATTACACCAAAACACAAGTCTGGGGCTCTGTGTCCTTTGGAAATCAGGATCCTGCCCTCTTAAATTCCAGCTATAATGTCTGCCTTTGGAAATATCTATGTAGCAGTGGTCAGGGGTTGGTCAGCCCAGTCTGTGTGTGCTGGCTGGGCAGGGTGACCGCCTCTGTCTGCCAGGATCCAGGGTCTCTCTTCCTTTGACCCAGGTGCTGATTTTCAAAAATCACAGAGGGACTCTGTCTTGAAGACTTCCATGTCTCGCACGTGGCTGATCCTAGCCAACTGCATGCAAACCATTTGGGGGTGTTGAGACTTCCAGAGTGTGTGTTCACAGGAGACTTCTTTCTTTCCAAAACTTAGCTAAAAATAGGAAATGATGTAGATTGTCATGGAAGGATTTCAAGTTCTAAATAATATTTTAATTTCATTTCAATCCAAGTTCCCTAAGGAGAAAAGGATGTCATGCTCATATGTGGTGCTGTGTGTTTGTGTGTGTGTGTTTACACATCCGTATTCATGCATGCATTCCAGTTTTTGAAAATGCCTGAGCCAAGGTCAGCAAAATCTGACATTTTGATAGTGGTCTTCGATCTCTAAAAAATGTGTGGAAATAAGCACCTCAAAAGAGAAAATAATTTTATTAATAGCTGCAGTGACAAGAAGACTGAGATTTAAGCTCAACCCTTAGTAGACAGGAGAGAATCCACCTAGAGGGATGCTATAAATGCTCCAACCACAGAAGGAGTTTCAATCTCATCACAGCATTTATTGTGCACTAGAGAATCCAACCACAATGCAGAAATCCCCAGGAAACTACCCTGTGTTATTTCTGCTGCTTATAGAAAAATTCATCTGGTCTATTTGTTTGTTTATTTGTGTTGTGTTTTTTGTTTTATGGGGAAGCCTCAGGGCATGACATTTTAAGTTAGGATTAGATTGCTATAGGGAAATGGTGAGAAAGGTCACAGAAATATCCCTCACTTGGCAAGGAAAGGCCTTTAAAACCATGTCCAGGCTGCACTCTGCTGAGCTGGGTGTTGAAGATGTGCTGAAACAAGGCGTGGGAACGTGGAGCAGAGCGCCGGGCAGCCCTCTCGGGAGGTGATGGGAGCATTTGGAGGTTCATGTGGCCTGCCAGCACCCGGCTGCCCCCGGTACCTCTGCCCAGCATCACCTCCAGTTGCTGTGCTTGCTGCTGCTCTTCCCATGGGGGTACCTCGAGGCTGTAATAATACAGGATCCAAAGAGGGAACAAACTTTCATACAATATCAGTGGTGGGATTCATCTCACCAAACCATAGCTACCTACAAGATATCCAAGGCCAAGCTATTTTCTATAATAGCTTTTTATAATCAGAATAAATAGACAAGAATAGCGTAACTTATCCTCTGGAGGTACCTCATCATAAGGTAGGTGGGTTCTTCTTGTCATGCACTTCAAGAGAGATCAGGGTGACCTGTGTAGATTTGGTCATGTCACTTATAAACGCCCTGGTAAGAGCAGGGAAATCCCACTCAATCTCTTCTAGTCCCCAGTGGTGGTTTCTGAAAAAGAAGTGTTTTAGCGCAGACTTTTAGTCCACCTCTACCAACAAGCTCAGCTTGAGACTGAGATCGAGGTGATGAGCAGACATTGCCACCATCCAGCTGCTGTGAAATCCCCATGCTGCTCTGAAGCATCTGGCAGGGTTTGGATGCTGCTCGATGGACCTTAAGTCTGATCTGCTTCTGAAAATAAAGTGCAAATAACTTCTTGCACAGAAATTGTGATGAGGGCAAGCACCTGGTTATGGTGGGTGTGTTCTGAGGATGTTTGTGGCCTTCTGCTTGGAAAGGGATGTTCTTGATGTTGGCTGACTAGTACTTATGAACATTTTTTAGCAGTCTTTATAGTGTCAGCAAAGAGCAGAAATTAGAGATGCTGGAAATCCTAACTAGTAAGGGATTTTCTGTTTATGTTGATAAATAACAATGGTGTATTTAATCTTATTCTTTTTCTTCTTTGCTCGTGATGGGGAGGCAGCTATGCTGCTGCCACTAATCAAGCCCAGCTGATTACTGCAAAAAAAGTTTCTGCTTGGAATTACAGTGCTTTTCTTCTGATTATATTAAGAGAACATGGCAGCCTCTAGTTCTCCTTTGCCATTTCTATCTGTAGCTGCATATGCAAGTGTGGGGGTGTGTGACCACATGTACACTCACTCTTTTATGGGTACTCTGCCTTGATTGTGTTTTCACTCTTTCTATTATTTCTGCACGCTATAAAAGTTATGAAACTTGAAGAAGGAAGCCAGCAATGTGGTCTGTTCTGTGCAGAGATGCTCTTTCTATGTGGGGACTGGGGTGTTGGAAAGACTGACACTTGTTTTTGTCATAAAAACTGCTTTTGCTAACTCCAATCTGGCTTAGCAATACCTCCACAAGATCCTTGGCGGTTCCAAATACCCTTTTGCTATGCTCTCTGCAATTGTTTATTTTATGGTGTCGACTACTTTGCATTGTTAGGACATCATTGCAGGCCAATATTTTACTTGGCAAAAAACTTTGAGTCACAAGCTCAGTCTCTCAGAATTTCCCACTGTGAGTGATCAGCAAAACGCAAGCATGCTCCTACATCTGCAGAGGACTTATGGGTAAAAGGGGGGGTTTAGCAAAGAGGTGATCTCAGACACTTGCACTTTGCATACAGCATACGGGGTAATTTAACAATCATAGCTTGAAGTGCTGCAAGATTATGCTTGTGACTCCTCCCCAGTGACTACAGCTGTGAAGTGCTGAAGCACACCATCCTCTGCTTTACTGGAGGCTGGGGACTAAAACCAGTTGGAGATTTGAAATTAAAACTTACTCCCTTATTGAATTTGCTGTCCCTGAGGGTGTGAATGCACATCCTTGTGCGTACATTCACAGCGGCTCACAAACGGCAATTTGTTGTTCTAGGGACAGAGCTGGGTGGAGGTGGATCTTGTGTTTGTGGATTTGGTCTTGTGAAGTTTCTCTTATTAAAAAGTTCTGAAATGTGTCAGGTCAGGCTTTCCTGACAGGTAGAGGAATGTGTGGTGCAGGGATTTGCTGAATGCTGAGATGGCTCTGTCTGGATGTCCCATCACCGTGCCCTTATTTAGAGTTCGATGTTGGAAAAATAATTGATCTGTTTTTATTGAAGCCTTCACATACATCTTTTTTGCTGTCAGGCTATTGCATCTCTTTGCCCTGGGTGAGCCTTGTACCTATTGTTTTGCAGAGAAGCCACCATGTCCTGGTTAACTGGAGCAGGAACCTGTTGCAATGAGTCACAAGGCAGAGCATACTGCAGCCATGGTAGCCTAAACCCTTATTGCAGGAAAGCCCTGGCTACCCCTTAACCAGACTGTGTTCCTCATAGTGCTCAGGGTTGTGGGGAGCACAAATGGGCAAATCTTCTCCAGCTTCTCATGAGCTCTCACCACCCTCACACCAAAGAATTTCTTTGGGGTATCTAACCTAAATCTCCCCTCCCCAAATTTAAAGCCCTTACCCCTAGTCCTGTCACTCCACTCCCTGACAAAGAGTCCCTCCCCAGCTCTCCTGTAGCCCCTTCAGACACTGGAAGGCTGCTCTAAGGTCTCCTTGGAGCCTTCTCTTCTCCAGGCTGAACAACCCCAGCTCCCTCAGCCAGTGTTTATAGGAGAGGTGCTCCAGCCCCTCTTATCATCTTTGTAGTCCTCAGCTGGACCCGTTCCAACAGGTCCATGTCCTTTCTCTGTGGAGGACTCCAGAGCTGGACACAGTGCTCCAGGTGGGTCTCACCAGAGCAGACCAGAGGGGTAGAATCACCTCCTGGGACCTGCTGGCCACGCTGCTTTTGATGCAGCCCAGGATGGGGTTGGCTTTCTGGGCTGTCAATGCACACTGCTGGCTTGTGTTGTGCTTCTCATCCACCATCACTCCCAAGTCCTTCTCCTCAGGGCTGCCATTCCCTCTCCAGCCATTCTCTTCCCAGCCTGGATTTGTGCTTGGGATTGCCACGTCCCAGGTACAGGACCCTGAATTTGGCTTGCTTGAACTTCATGTGATTTGCACTCAACCACCTCTCCAGCCTGTCCAGGTCCCTCCCTTCCCTCCAGTGTGTCGACCGTGCCACCGAGCTTGGTGTCATCAGCAAACTTGCTGAAGCTGCCACTCTGTCCCACTGTCCATGTCTCCAACAAAGATGTTAAACAGCACTGGTCCCAGTACTGACCCCTAAGCAATGCCAGTCGTTACTGGCTGCCACTTGGACATTGAGCCTGGACATTCTTCCCCAGTAAATGGCTTTTTCTGTTTTGCCAAACTGGGTCACCAGCAGCAGTGATAACTGTGATGGCACTGGTGATGCTCCGTCTTGGTTTGGATGGTCCTCTGGCTGTAAGAGGTCTCACAGATTTAATGGGGCTTAGCCAGGTGGCGGTGCTTAAAGGCTCAAGGACTGGGGCAAAACTGATTACTGGCAGATGAGTCCTAAAAATGTAGGACCGAATCATCACAGCTCACAGTTGTCAGTCAGAAGCAAGATCTGAGCCTGGATTGCCTGAGCAGTGGGGAGTGGGTTGTGTTTCATCCCGGGAGAATTTTGAGGGTTTTTTTGGCGGAGCACAATGGAAAAAGCATGGACTGTGGCTGCCTTCGCAACTCTTGGCTCGGTTGATGACAAAGTTTGCCTTCTGGCCTGCCAGGCCTTTTCACCTTCATTAGCAAAAACCTATTTTGGAGCCTTTTTTTCCTCTTTTTTGCCTTTTTGTTCAGTCTC
Organism: Nycticryphes semicollaris; assembly: GCA_013400055.1. Taxonomy (NCBI): domain Eukaryota; kingdom Metazoa; phylum Chordata; class Aves; order Charadriiformes; family Rostratulidae; genus Nycticryphes; species Nycticryphes semicollaris. The sequence goes on from VXBJ01001742.1 coordinate 364,110, forward strand.
CTTCTGGCTGGTCTTTGTCCTTGAAGCTCATATTGATGGAATCATCCAGCAGATAGGAAAATGGTGCAAGTTACGTTTTGCATCATCTATGGCTGGAATTTCAGCGCTGCAGGGTCAGCTTTAAATTATCCCTGGAGGGCTGGCTTTGTTGTATAAGCTGGATGGCTTGGCTCAGAGCCGTTTGATTTTTCCAAATAGTATAAATCTATAGACATTTGCCTTTGGCGCAAAAAAACCTCCCCACTTCGAAGTCAAGAATAATTATTTTCCCAGAGCCAAGGTCAGCAGCTGGAGTCAAATAATGGGATGAAAAAAGCCACTCTTGTTGCCTTTCACATGATTTTTTTTTTTAAAGTAATTTTAAAAAATAATTTCAGTGCATTAGCATCTGCCCCTTGCTCCCAAGGCAGCCCAGACAGAGTTCCTTAACCCAGGTACAGCTCCCAGTATCCTCTAACAGGGCAGTAATTTCCTCTAAAGGTGAATGCTATTCATATAGCAACCTGGAAAATCACCCTCACCTTCTTTTCCAGGTTTCTGAACAAAACTTTGGGAAACTGGAGTTGAATTAGTCATAAATAAGGTTTAATACCAAGAAAAAAGCCCAGCACACTTGTCAATATGATCTGTGCTGCTGTTGGAGTGGATGTTCTGCAACACTTGTGAGTTTTTCACCTTAACCCAAAGTCACAGAAACAGACAAATGGGGAGAGAGACAATGAGGACCGGTTTGGAAATCGCCTTGAGGCGAGCCTGGGGTTCTGCCATTGTGGGATTTCCATCGACCTGTTAAAGACCTCAAAACCTGCTCCTGGCTCAGCAAGAGCACATGGATACATCTGAATGTGATGGGTTTGGGGATGTTTTTTGTTGATTTCCCTGGGATAGTTTAGTTCTGCTTCTGGGCCCAGACACATCACCAAGTTGATGTGGAACAATGAGCTGGCCAAGCCCACTGAGCTGTGCTGGCTCCCAATGTTCCAGGTCATGAGACTCTGCTCCGCCTGCAGTGACAAATGCACAGAAAGCCATAAGAAATGGCACACAGACGGTATTCACTCTGCCTAATGGGGGGTGTTTCCCTAAGATTTTCCAAATTAGTCCAAAAACCTCACAATTTCCTTTTTTTTTTTTTTTTTTTTTTTATTCTGGAAACAATACAGTTCACATAATTTGAAATCTTTCATTTAGACTCTTACTTTTCCAGGGAGAAATTCTCTTAGCAAGTAACTTGCACTCAAAATGCGAATTTTGCTTTAAAAAAAAAAAAAAAAACAAACAAAAAAACCCAAAAAGAAGTTATACGGAAAAATTGGAGAATAGTAAAATTCCTTTCCAAGAACATTTGGAGGGGACCAGGTTCTCTCTTGGCTCCCTGGGAGCAGCCTTGCAGGCCCTTGCTGGCCCCAGTGCTGCTGTGCTGCTTGACAGAATTGTCTCATACTCTCCTTCTGTGGGTTTAGGGATTTGCCCCTGGACAACTCTTTCCACCTGGCTCTGCAGAGAGGACTTGGGATGCAGGAGGAAAGTCCCCTGCCACTGGCCTGACTGGTGGTTTGGAGGAGAAAAACGTACACTGTGTCCATAGAGTGTATTATTAGCTCTATCTAGCATGATTTTTCCTTCTTGAGACTGTTGAATGTATTAAGGATTATTATTTCAGGCACCCTTTCCCCCTGCTACTGAAAGCCCATTAGCATGGAAAACAAACCCTGCTCTCTCTCAGCACACGGATCTTTTTGGTCTGGACCAGCTTGTGTCAGAGTGACATAACCCAAAAAAACAGTAGGAACCATTTGACTGATATTCTGCTGCCAGAAATATTGAAGGTTAAAACAATTCTTGGCAGGGTTTCCCTCCCCTGCGGATCCCAGGTGTTGGACATGCTGATTCCAGCTCTGCCTTTGCTGCTTTGGCCTCTTGTGTGGCTGTGAAGCAATTCATGGTAGAGAGAGCGAAGGGTGAGGAGCCACGGCTGAGGGGGACAGGCTGGTCTGTGGCTCCCTGTGCTCTTGGCTGGGTATGGATTTAGCTGCGTCTTGGATGTGCTGTGGGACCTGGACTGTGAGGGCTTTTCCTGGGCTGGGGATGGAGGTACCCCTGGACTTCACCATGAGCCATTGCTCCTAGGCCAGGTCAGGGCTCTTGGCTGTGCAAAATGGGGAAAACTCAGGCAAAAACCAGATCAACAGTGAGATGCATAAAGGTTCTCCATTGGAAAACCACTGACCTGTGGCATTACCTGTGGCATTAGCCAATGAGATGGGCTCAAGGGGAAGGGTAGTGGCTGAGGTGGCTGATGTCCCTGGAGACTTCAGTAAAAACCCCCAACATTCATTGTGACTTTGAATTACACACTGCTGCTTTCCTTGTTTCATTTCCAAATCTGTTAAATAATGAAAATAACAATTCTTCCCTTGTAAGATAGGTCAATGCCTGGGTTGTTTGCCTTATTAAGTATTTCAGAGGAATGGTCCTATTTTTGCGAAATAGCCAGATTCCTGGCAGGTGTAAATCAGGACAGTTTTATCACAGTCAGAGAAGAGATTTTTTGCACCAGCTGCAGATGTGCCCCCAGAGATCTACTTTGCAGCTTTAAATACAGGCACATAATTTTGTAAAGTATAAATACAGTTTTCAAATGAACTGAATCTCCTTGCCTAGAGAGCTTTCAGATCAATGGATACATCATGTTCCAGTTTAACACAATAATACCTTCCATCTTCGAAACCATCTCCAAAGATTGCCTAATCAAGCCTTGAAATACCCCCCTGGGCAGCGAGCAAGTTTTATCCTCATTTTACATAGCAACAAATCAACGCTTGGGTTAAGGCTGACATTTTGGAAAGCTGCCTCTGATTCTGGGTTCCTTCAGGTTTTATTCCCATCCTCCAATGTGCTGAGGGTACTGTCACCCTTGCTGCTGTCACAAGACAGTGGTTGGTGAGTGTCTGACCTTCAGCTCATGCTGAGAAGTGGGAGGGTGATGGCAAAGTCGAAGGAGGAAAGGCAATTTGGTGATGGATGCCCATGAGCTGTGCAGTTGCTGGTGGGATTATTGTCTGACTGCACCTTGGGTTCCCAGCTCACCCCAAACCTATCAGCTCTGTTAGGGCAGGAGGACCAGATTTGGAGGTCTTCAAATTCTTCCATGCTGGGTATTGCCCTTTGGGCTGTTCACTGTAATTCCTGGTATGAGATGAGGAGCCATCACCCAAGGGAGCAAGGCCAAGTGTTGACCTGCCTGTTTCTCCATTGCTCCGCACCTGGTGTTACTCTTCCTGCCCATCCCGAGTGGGTGTATAATGGTTCCCACTCACATTTCATGGGTAAACAAGGTGAGGGCTGGGATCATCTGGCTGAGAGACCTGAGATGAACATACCTTCCTACACAGCTTATACCAATAACACATGCTTTGTAACCATGGGTCATTCTCTACCCAGATACCTGCAGAGTTTCTGTATTTGTGTAAGTGGTGTAGCTGAGTCATGCAGGAAAGGCTCAGTAAACACTCTACAAAAGAGCAGCTCTCCCTCACCAGTCCTACAGCCTAAAGAAACATGGGTTTGTTTAAGAGGCTGAGCAGGATATGGATTTTCCACATAATAAGAAGGGTGTTGATGAGGTTTGTTCAGTTCAGGCTGCCCAAGGTGTGCTTGTTTGCAGGTATGAGCCCCTCCAAACCAAGCAGGGCATCAAAGTTCCCTTGTTTTACATGATGTATACTTGGTGTGATCCATCCCTTGGTTTAGGCCTCATACCTTTCTTGGGAAACAAAGTTTGCACCAACTTTATCTCCTGTGAATTGTTGCTTCTGATTTCATTTGGCTTTACACCCATGCTGTCCTAACAGAAGTGGAAATGGGAGTAGCTACAGTTCCACTGTGGGCCATAGCTTTGGATGGGTTTTAAAGAAAAACGACTGCAAGGTCTGTGCAAAACCTCAACCCTGATTACGCCATCTTGGCATTGGGTGGTGCTGTGGATTTTGGTGGTGTAGTGTCTGTGTTGAGAGACACAGGACTAACTTTTCTTCTAATGCTGGGGAAAGCTTCACTTTTAGAGACTCTAGTGTCTGAATTTATGAAAACATTTACTTTATGGCCAGCCAGGCTCTGTGGGATTTTTGAGCCTTGCTAGGTGCAGGGATGAGGAGGAGCAAGGCCTGGGTTTGACCCAGGTTGGCCAACAGGATTATTTCATACCATGTATGTCCCATTCAATGGAAATGAGAAAAGTTGGCTGCGTAGCTCTTTCTCCCTTGATGGTGGTGGGTCCAGACAACTCTTTGCGCCGGTGCCAGACCCCTGAGCCCTTCCCTTCCTCCCACTGCCGTTGTGGTCACAGCGTCCCACATCCGCTGTCCCTGCTGGGAGAGCACGGCTTCTGCTGATAGAATTGGCTTGTGTATCTTCTATCAGCATCGGGATTAATACTTGTTCTTTAGCATTATTGTTAATTATTTAGTCATATTCTATTAAATCTATTTATATTTCAACCCTCGTGTTTCTTTGCGTTCCCCGATTCCCCTTTCCAGGTGGGGAGGGGTCATCGGGTGATAAAATAATTGTCGGAATGACAATAAATTGTTACAGGTTTTCTCAAACCATAACATGTAGGTGTGGAGCACACCTCCCTGCAGAGTGCGATGTGTGGGGAAACTGTTGGTGGTAGGTAAGGAGATGGGTCTGGGGAGACCTGGGCTGCAACAGAAAAAACATGGCAGAAGTCCAAACTTTTTGATAAAATGACAAAAATCAAAGCAAATTATTGGAAGAAGGTGTGGATTACTGAAAAGATACCTTGGAGGAGAGAGAGACTGGGGCCAAGAATGAGGTAAATCAGATAGGTCTCCAATCATTAAAACCACAGATGTCCCCTTGACACGGGACTTGACATATGGTCCTGATTGAGGTGTCTTGGTGTTACCAGCCAGAACAGGCCTGTTTCAAATTAGAGCTGTCAGTCTTTCGTTTTCATGGAGGTGCCAGGATCACTTGCATTGAATTAGCGAGAATGAACAATTCCCTAAACAGTAGTTTAATGTAGCACTGGATCTGATACCAGCATCTCTTTGAAACAGAATTTTATTTGTAAAAAATTTTCGCCCCCTGTGCTGTCAGTGGTGAAGCAGGATCAATCTATCTGATAGAATCTTAATTTTAGATATTGGTAAAAATTGACTTCTGCTCCAAGGACCATTGTTGACAACCTCCTTAATACTGAGATAAATTTTCCTATGACAGAAAAGACCAGAGCTGTGTCAGAGAGAAACATTGGACTGGAAGAAAAGGTGCCACCCAGAAATTGAGTCCAACAACTTTGGTTGACTTTTGGCCCCATTCAAATGAGTGGCAAAATTTGTATCAGTTTCAGCTGAGCTAAGATAAACCTTCATCTATTATAGATCATAACCCTTTGCTGCGTATAATGTGAGTGGCGTGAATATGGGTTTCTAGGCTTCAGGCAAGTCTGATCATGGGTTGCTTCGTTGCTGCCTTAGAGAAGCCGATTGCAAAAGGCATATTGACTTCAATGTGACCAGGTTTGGGCCCTGAGGTGATCTTAGCCTTTTAGCCAGTTGAGATCAAGTGTTATATTCATTCAATACCTAATGAATCACCTCTTAGGATAGAATTTTTCCCATTGCAGGGAAAGGGGGGTATTTGACAACCCAATATGATCCTTATCTCTTTAACTACTAAGAAACTAATCTAGCTAAATCTTCTGGCAGGAGACATCTGAAAAATGCTGGAAACTGCCATGCCATGAACGTGGCAATATGCTGTAAAAATAGCTTTACACTGAAATGCTATTTTATTGCAGCAGTTGCTATAGTTTCAGGTTCTGGCAGAGATTCCCTCCCCGTAAACCCTGGCTGTAAAGGAGGGGTGTTGTAAGTCAGCTGTTGTGATTCCCATTAGGCTGAAACTTGGCACCGAGACATCCGTACGTTAAACTCATCCCCTGCAGGTCTTCTGAGCTTTCTCAAAGTGCGTGTGCGTGGCTTGTGCACAAGAGAAATATCAGCCCAGATTTACTGACTGCCCTAAAAGTCTCCTTTCTGGGCTACAGACAGTGGAGCCTTATGGTAATTAGCAAGCAGCCCTAAGAACTGCCAAGGGCAAGAGCAAATGAGCGGCATAGGTGCAGCCATGTGAGCTGGGATACCAGTGTGAAAGTCAACTTCTTCTTTATTACCATCTCCCTCTTCTTTGTATATTATTTTTTGCTTTCTCCAAGGTGACAAGGTAGAAAATGAGAAAACCCACATGTGTTCCTGGATCTCTGCTTCTCTGCATAACTTCCATCTGTCCTGAGCAGTGAGACGTGAAAGCTGCAGGGAAAAGTGGAGAGCAGAGAGGGCCTTTACTGGACAGGTCTTGGTTTGAGCTGCTGCGTGGGGCATGGCAGCATCTGAAGCAGCAGGAAAGAAAGAGGGTGCAGAGAAATTCCCCACTGACACCCCAGCATTGCCAGGGAGATACTCAGCACGAAGCACCAGTGTATCTTCCACCTCTCATGAGCTGTGCAGAAGTGTGGAGGCCCAGTGCTGGCCTCTCTGCAAATGCTCTCTTGGGGCTTATTCAGGGGGGCTGGAGGCCAAGGTGTGGACAAGATGGCCAAATTATTCATTTCCTGGCAACGGTTTGCAGTAATTTTTGGTTAACAAGAAGTAAGTAGGATTTGTGCTTTCTTTTTTTTGTAATTAGCATGAGGCAAGCCCCCACCAGAAGTAATCCACCTGGAGGTCTGTGTTTCTTGTAAAGGTGGAGATATGTCACTGCAAGTGAATGATTTGTTTGGGGTCACTGTACAACAGAGCTAAGCTTAAAGTGCAGTTATCTGTGTCCTGGTCTGTTGCTGTTAGCTTAGGTCCTGTGCACAGCCAGGAGCATTCTCACTCCCAGTGTCTGGGTCTGTGCTGCTGCAGGATGCTGTCAGTGATGGAGGGGACTGGGCAGTATCCCTTTGGGGATGCGCATCCACAGGCAGGTCTTGGGAATCCCCAGCTCAAAGTGACTCAGGTCAGACTGACCATAACAGAGCTGCAGAGAAGGTAGGGGGTGGGAAGTTATTTTTATTTTAAAAGAAAAAAAAAAGTTTAAAAAGTTCTTTCTATTCTTTGGAGCCTCTGATCCTGTGTGTGTCAGTGCTCAGGAATTGCCCATGTGGCATAGGCGATGCCCCGAGTTACCTATCATGGGGGGACAGCCCCATTGCAGGCAGGTCACTCAGCAGGTTCTGTTTGAAATTTAGGCAAGGTCTGCATATTCTTTTATTTTTTTTCTTCTTGCCTTGCCTGGACAAATGCACTCCTGTAGTTTCTGAGCCAGCTGTGCTTTATGCAAACCAGATGCCCATCGCAGACGGCTGTCAGGTGTTGCTGCCACCAGCGATCTGTGATGGAGACGTCAGGTTGGGAAAGCGAGCCAAAGCTCTGCTCCAGCCCAATGCTCTTCCCATGGCCCCACCAGTGTCCCCACCAAAGCTGCAGCATCTCCTAAAGCTCCTCCAGGTGGGACCCATCCTAGCCTGATGCAACTGTGCAGCTGCTGCCTTGAGGGAAAGATGCTTTCAGAAAAAGAGAGTGTGAGGAGCAGTTATTGAGAAAAATGTGAGTGGCCTGGGGAGATCACAGCCTCCCACTGCTGCTGTAGAACCCCAGGCAGCCAGGGGAGATGAGATGCCTTCCTCTCCCTCCTAAGACAGGATTTGCTTATGAAAAATGAACCACGTGCCCTGGTCCTCGCCACCAGCTCCTTTCCTTGTGGGTTTCTGTGTGCTGCAGTTGCATTTTGCAGACATCTGGATTCAATAACCCCGTTGATACAGCCCATAAAATTAGAAACCGAACACTGCGGAAGGCAGAGGTCAGAGAGTGATTCATCCCAATATAATGTGCTGGGGCCGGAGCGCTCCATGACTCAGGATGGGGCTTTGCAGGGTCCTGGAGGTGTGGTGGGGCAGCTCCCTGCCCACAGCTCCCCATACTCTGGGGGAAGTGGGAAAGCAGGGGGAGATGTTCATCTCCTCTGGCATTTCCCTGATCTTCGAGAGAGAGACCTGGCACCTCCCGCCTCCAGCACCTCTGCAGCTCGCAGAGGAAGCGCTGTGCATCCCATTATTGGGAGGCTAATTGAGGACTTGGAAAAACTGGGCTCATTTCCTCTCCACAAACATCTTGTGTAACTACAGGCAAATCTCTGCTTTCCTTCTGGCCTGCTGCTGTGGCCGTAAAACCAGAACTTGAGCCCTGTTTTGGGTGGAGGCATCTCCACGTGTGTATGAGCTTATCCCCACAGTGTGCTGGGCAGCAGAGCTGAATGCAGCCTGCTGCTGGTCTTCCCTGCCCTTGCAATGCCATTCAGGCACCCAAGTACCTGTGCCATCATCCCTGAGGAAGATGAGGTGGCTCCGCCCCTGCCTGCTGTTCTGACCGACAAAGGTCCTAACAGGAGCCTGGCTCTGGTGCCACTAGCAGTTGGTACCCTGAGCCTTGCTATGGATGGTTTCACCACCTCAAACTCCTTCCTGTCCTGATGGCTCTGGGTCACCACTGTCTCTGGCTGGGCTTGGGGAGGTGAGAAGTCCAGCTCCTTCTCTGTAGTGCCCTATTACTCCTCTCTCCCCAGAGAGCAGACCTGGAGCCAATGTTTTGTTCTGTTTTGTTCAGCCTGGACCTGAGCAGGGAGTTGTGGGTTGGATTGCACATGAGGGGCTTAAAGCTTATGCTTTGACATATTAAAATGGAAAATACAAGAGGAGAGGAGGGGATGGAAAGATCAGAGAACAGAGCACAGACTCAGACTGGACTGCTGTGCTGCTAAGCAGAACTTCCTGAAGTCCATGGGTACCCTCAGTGCCTGCAAGCACAATGGTGTGCCCTGGATTTCTGAGCCTTAGTGGTTCATGCTCCCTTCTCTCTGCATCCAAGAGAGCAAAGAAACACGCGTATTTGCATGGTGACAGCATGGAACCCACTGTCTCCAGAGCACAAAGGCACTTGCCAGTGGGATGAAGGATTGTTTTCATCGTAACATGCATGGGCACTGACTCATGGGGATGCTGGATGATGAGGGGGGGGGGGGTTTTACAACTAGGGGGGAGNTTCAAAGTCAGGAGGAGAGCCAGAGCCTGAGCCCTGCCAACACACCTTGCCTGCAGGGCTGCAAAGGCTGTCAGATGGCTTGAGTGAGACATCCCTCCAGGTCTTGTCTGGAAATCCATTATCACCTGGTGTGTGTGACCCAGCTCTTGTAGGACACACAAGACAGGTTGAGGGCCCACTGCTCGGGCTGGTGGCAGTGGCAAGCAGGCAGAGTGCACTGGCCAAGCTGGGGAGCTGGGCCAGGGCTTGCTGCCCCTCCTTCAGTTCCTGCCGAACTCTGCAGCAATGGTGTCTGCTCATCCTGATCAAAAAGAACAGGAGGGGTTTAAGCCACCCCATGCAGGACTCAGTCTGGACAAGAGCTTTTATTATAACTATTGGGTTTTGCCTTAATGGTTCTTCCATTTTTACTCCCCCTGCTTGTCCTCAACACACTGAGACCACTGGTCTTGTTGGCATGGAACCATGTTTTCCTACTACCCTGTAGCCAGGATGACAATCTGTGGAGCCACTTCCTGGACAATTTTTTTTTTTTTTTTTTTTGGGGCGTGGATAATATCTGTGGTTTCCCTTGTATTTGCTCAAGTATTTGTATCTGCAAACACACAGCACAACTCTCAGCCCCTGGTATTGCAGAAGAGCATCTTACACTTCCATGCCATGATGACTCAGGCTTCCTCCTCCTCCTGAATCTTCAGCCTGGGTGAAGCTGTTAATCTCCCAGCCTGTGACACGTTCTTTCACACCCACCCTGCCAAATCCCTCGCTTTGCTGGGAGGGGGCCTGCTGACAACTTGCAGTGTTTATTGCTACCCAGGTGCTCTGGGGGCACAGAGGGATTTTGCAGCTCATGTGGCTCCTCAGAGGAGGAGGCACACGCCATGTCGCCTAGGGGGGAGCTGCCTTCCCCAGCCCAGCCCATGCTGAGCTTTTTGTAGAACCCAAGCCTTGTGGCATTGCATGAGCATGCTGTAGCAGCAGCGGGGGATAATCTGATCCAGGAGGTTGCTGCCTTCACCCCACAGTATCAATCCTGGAGGGAGGAAAGCTGAGGGGAGACCTTCTCGGTCTCTGCAACCCCCTGAAAGAAGAGGGTAGCCGGGGGGAGTGTTGGTCTCTTCTCCCAAGGAACAGGTGATGGGACAAGAGGAAATGGCCTCAAGTTGCACCCAGGGAGGTTCAGATTGGAGATTAGGAACAATTTTTACACTGAAAGGATTGTTAAGCATTGGAATGGGCTGCTCAGGGAAGTGTTTCAGGCACCATCCCTGGCGGTAGTTAAAAGCTGGGTTGACATAGTGGTTAGTAACATGGTTTAGTGAGGTTTTTGTCAGGTAGGTTGATGGTTGGACTAGATGACCTGAATTGCCATAGAATGGGCAATTCTATGATTCCAAGCCCCAGGGATGCTCCTCACCTGCACTTCTCTCTCGCTGGTGTGAGGGAGATTCCCTAAAAGGTAAGGTGAGAGATGGGATTTTTGCAGAAACCTTGGTATCCAGTGCTGGGCAAATGAGTTGCCAAAAGGTCTCATGTTTTGCCATGAGGGTCTGGGCTCGACTTCAGGAGATCGAGCTGGGCCCTTAGGGCAGAGAGCTTCTGCTTGAGATACCTGATGATGGATTTCAGTGCTGGATTGGCAAGTGTCCCCATAGCCAGGAGGTTTGTAGGGCACAAAGTCTGGCTGCCCTGGCAAAGCGTGCCCAGAAGCCTTCCCGCGGTGCAGGCTGTGCATGGTCAGTGTGTGTGGCTTCACAGGGATGGCTCATGGTCACTTCCCAAATGTACATCTCACTCCTTTTAAGGTGAATTTTAATCCCATGTAATTTTGCTAAAGGTAAACTGGTATTCCCTGAGGAAGAATGGGCAGGATCAAAAACCAGTGTGATCTTTTTTTTTCTGGAAAGTTTGGCTGGATTAGGCTAGGCTTTTATAAATATGAAGATCGAGTACATGACCCGTGTTTCATTTCAAGGGTATTTCATTAACTTTATTTTCTTGACTTGTCATGGCTTGAACGTGGCTTGGCTGAACGGCTTCAGACTTTTAATAGGTTTGGCCTTGGTGCGAGCTTGTGCTGTTAACTAATTTCCAACAGGTTTCTTTAATTATAAATGCTCTTACTTTTTCACATCATCTCAGTCTGCGTGGCAGATACATCTTTTTAGAAACCACGTGCCTAGGCCATGAGGGATTTGTAAAGGCTGTGGCTCAGCTGTGAGCGCAGGCGTGGGCCACACAGGCGTCAGGACATCTGCAGGCAGGGGACCAGGCGTGCATTGGGAACACCAAAGGGAAAAGTGGTGTGTGGAGCTCTTAGCAAGAGGATGGAAGCTCAGTACTGCTGAAAAATCACACCCAAGTAGTCCCAAATGATGCAGCCAGAATGGTCGTCAGCTGCAGATGAAAAAAACCCAACCCTGTCTTTATCTCTCCCCAGCAGCGTTTCTGCTTTGCGATGGGGACTGCAAATGTGTGGGAGCCTGTTGAGCGGTGCGGAGGCTGAAGCACCCTGGCAGGGTGGCATCTGGGGAGGAAACACCCAGCCAAAGGAGGAAAAACAAATCAAATAAAAGCTCTTTCTGTTTTCCTAATTGCTGGTGTTTAAAAAAACCCCAACACACAAACAAAACAAAACAAAACCTCAAAGGAGTTCATGGTGGGACAGGAGCTCAGTTTTGGTTGGTTTTAGTAAGGCTGTTCTCGGTGCCTTTGCTGCTTGCTGCTGCTGGAGCCTCTTGGGCGAACTGAAGCAAATCAGGGTGCCCACTGCAAAGCGGAAGGTGAGTGCTGAAACAAAAGACCGTGTTGCCAGCCCAGTGGGCTGGAGAAACTCTGCAGTCCTGACTTAGTGCAGAAATTGGCCACAGAGGGAAGGAGAAGTTAGTTAGATGTAATATATCACATTACGGGGTTTGCTGGTAACCGGGTACAGGAGAGCTGTGGTGGCTGAGGAGTGCTGAGGGCAGGGCGTCCTTGTCTGGACACGCTGCCACAAGGTTGGGGCTGTCGAGGGTGATTTGACTCACTTGCACCAAGGACATGTTCATCAGAGCCCTGGGGAAGGATCTGGGCTTTGAGGTGCTGCCAGGCAGCCTCGGGGTATTAAGGCGGCGTCTGGGTGCAGGAGGTGTCGGACTTTTCTTAGGTCCAGCTCCTCCTCCTGGCTACACCTTTTGCTTTACATCTATGTCCCAGCACCAATGCCCATCAGGGTGATGTGCCTTGTGGCGGTGGCTCATGTGTGACCTGCCAGGGCTGTATGGACTGAGCTCCTGCATGGATGAGCAGCTGGGTGCTCCACTTCAGTGTCCTGGGTCTGGTCCCACGGAGCAGCCTGCGTGAGGTGCACAGCAGGAGCTGGTGGCTTCTGAATCACAGGCTGGCTCTGTGATATGACCAGCCAATCCATACTTGTTCTGAAGCCAAGCACCTCTGATCCAAAAAACATGAAAAGCTCTCACAATTTCCCCCTGACTCAACCCCTTCCCTCACTCGCATCTCTGAAAGCAAAAGGAGAGTTCAGGAGCTTCACACAGCATCCAGTTTCAAGCAAATGTTTTCTGTGAAGCTAACTGAAAATGTTCCTCCGCGTCGTTCCCACTCACAGACCGCTGGGGAGGTCAGAGCTGTGGGGACGTTCCTGCACATCCCTGGACAGGGCTTGGGCAGCCGCCCGCCGGCACGTGGTGCTGAGGAAGGTACTGAGTGGTTACAGCGGGAGCCAGGAGGTTTTGTCAGATCCTCATAAACTCTGGGAGCTTTATGGCAACTGCTCAGCCCAGGAGAATAGCCATCCTTAAGAATTTATGATGCAAATGTTTGTCCCAGACTTTTCAGAGGTGAGTGTGAAATGGCTTAAATCATCGGGATTTGCATAGCACGAGCTGGTTGGGATGTGCAGCTTCCTCTGAAAGTGGCTTTTAGCAAAGCCTCTCTTCCCCCACCTCTCTAACCTTTGATGCCCACCATGCTCAGCAAGGCCCTGCAACTGCCCGCGGCTAGAACTGTCCCAGGGGATCCATGTTGGATCCGATGAGGGGAGGCCGTGGCTGATGTCTGCACTTCCCCGAGGGACCCTGGGCTGTTTGAAAGGGCTGGATCCATGCACAGGCGGCCGAGGGGACACCTTGCCTGGGTGCAACTCATCACATGCCTTTCTCGGTGCTGGGTTTGGGTGTGTGGACAAGGGCTGTGGAGGAACGAGGGTCCGTGCGAAGGCTCAGGTTTAGGAGCTGGGCATTGACTTTTGGTGAATTACCTTCATATGCTTAATTCTCCTCTTACTCGTGAGTGTCACAACAAGAGAGCCTGGAAAGACGGCCAAACACACCAGAAAGGAATCTAATTTCTTTTCGAGGGAGTTGCTGCAGAAAAACATTTGAGTTATTTGCTAAGCTCTAATAATGATACTTTGCATTTGCATTGCAGCTTCCACCTAAGGGCATCTTGGCACAGCCAGTAATTAAACCTCCAAGTCCTTGTGAGGGAGACAAAGCCCTTTTCTAACATTTGACAGACAGCTAAACTTTGGGCCAGGGTCAGATTAAGTGGCTTGCTCGGAGATGTACATTGAGTGTGCGACAAATCCGAACTCAAACAAGAGCCTCACTCAGCCCAAAGAGACATTTGGGATTCTGGTCCCTCTGCTCTGCTCCAGTTGGTTTTTTGTAAGCCTCTGTCGTTTGATGGCAGCTCAGAAACATCCCTTCTCCATATTAAATGCAGGAAGGTCTTTTGTTGGGCTTAGGCAACAAGGAGAACTAATTGGGAATTCAATTTTGGTTTAGCAAATGCAGCTTGGTCTACATTACCTTAGCAGCCAAAGAGTTATCTCTTAGGACTTTGCACTTGTGCTATACTCATTTCATGTCTGTTTTCTTTAGGGATTTACGGTCAGTAATTAATGGTATAATTACACATGGACATAGTGACGGCTCCTGACACAACGAAGCTCAGGGCAGGGCACCCAGTGTCACTCATTGTTTGTTCTTGTTTCTTTATTTTGGAGCATGAAAGCAGGCGGCTTTGGGGTTTGCTTGGAGCTGGCTGCCCAGTTCCCAGTGGAGGAAGCCTTATGTTGTGCTGGGGTCGGAAGGCATCTGCACCTCACAGAAACCCACAGACCCTTTTGCTCTGCTGGGAACTCTCCTGTCATTTTTTATTACCCATCCTGCTCCCCAGCCATCTTCATCCACTGGGCACATCCTGAAGGTGATGAGCTGGTGGGAATTCAGCTATGCTGGTCACCCGTCAATGGGGCAGAGCTGAGCCCAAAATTGCTGTCTGAGCTGAAGAAGTTTTCTCTGTGTTTCTGGGGTTTCCAAATTACCTCCCCTCCATGCAGCATCTTGGCTTCAACAAGAGTGGATCTGGAAGGTGGGGGCTGAGGGTGCTCTGGGGGGATACAGAATGTGGGGGCATGTGATGGGCTCTTTGGGCTCTGTTTCCCACAAGGAGCCACACTTGGCTGTACAGTTTCATCAGGTAGTGGTGCTACAGGCAGGATGAGGTCTTGGACCTGCTCTTTGTTCCCCTTCAACCTCCCCAGCAGGCAGCTGGGACATCCATAGTGAAGACAGGTCTCCTCACTCTGGGCTCTCAGGGGACAGGCAGACCCAAGGACCATCTGGTGGAGTTAATTTAGGGTATATCACCTACACTTGCTGCCTTAGGGATGGGGACTTAAGCTCTCAGGTGTTTTCTCTGCTTCCAAGTCACGCAGACCCTACCTTGGTCCCTGTCTCTGCCTTGCCCTAAGCATGGCCAGTGTGGCAGCCTGTGCCACCCAAGGCCTAACAACCATCAGGGCACAGCCAGGCTGGAGGGAAACAGTTGCCCGTGGATCAGACCTTGGCTGCTCTTCCATCACCATCTACTGGTCAGCCTGAAAAAGAGCTGTTTGGGGAAATTTCAAGTGACTGCAGAGTTTGTGGACAGTTGTGCTGGGAAGAGTTGAGTCGCACCGACCCTGTAGTCCTTGTGCCATTCTCCCCCTTGCCATGGTCAGGAAGGTGGGACTTAGAGGGATCTGGGAGAAGTAGTTCACTCTGATTTTGAGGGGGACCTTTGCAAGACCCCATAGAATCCATATGTAGAGAGGGAATCTGCTTTGTGCTCAGCTCAAATTTGTGCTGGGTCTCTAAGAAGTTTTGGAGTTTGTTTTCCTCCTTCCCATGCTGGGTCTTAGAGGAAAAAGTATTGCTGGAGGGCTGGGATGGGACCACTGCTCCCACTGCCTCAGCCCCTGGCAGACTCTGTGCAAGTTCTCAGCTTTCTGCTTTCTCAGTGTATTTTTCCAGAAAATAGGAGCAGCAAAACCTTCATGCCTCACTGGGAGGCTGCCAGGCATGTGTGGTGTTCCCAGGTAAAGCTGGTTCACTCCTGTTTTCATGCCGCTGTGTGAAGGGAGCAGAAAACCCCAGCGAGCTGGGATGGTGGCTGGGTGCAGGGCAAGGGCAGGCAGGTCCTGATGGCTTTTCTGCCCAGGTTTTGTTCTGTTTCTGGTGCCCTGGTTTGCCCTGGCTGTAATCAAAGCCATGCAAAGTGATAGCAGCGATGTTGTGAGGGTGCTTTACTGGAGGAGCTCGTTCTTAGAGGTGGGAATGGGATGGTGACACTGTGGGCACTGGGCGTGCTGCTGCCAGTCTGGAAACACCACGGTGGGTAATGTCTCCTTTGCAGGCAGTGAGTAGAAGGGTTGAGTCAAGGTGATGAAAGCAGGACAGTGGCTGCACCCGTGCTCCCTGCAGAGAAATGAGCCTGGAGATGCCTCTGGGAATTGCAGCCATCAGGTTTTGCAGGTTCCTGGCTGTGGTGGCTGAACCCCAGCCCTCCCTTGGAGGACCTGACTCCCCGGAGCTCAGCACTGACCTCTGGTTTTAATCGATTTTTCAATTCAGTTCATCTTTCCATCTCAGTACTTGGGGAGAAAACATGAACNAGCAATAAAATACTAAAACAGGGGAGAAAAGAAAAACAGGGAAGACAATAAAGCCTCAGAAAGCCCAGCCTTGCAGGGAGGTTTACCCTGCCTTCTAGGCAGCATTAAAGTCACATTGTCTGATTATCCTACAGCATGAACAAATTAGCCTGTGATTTAAGTAGGGGTGCAGGGGTGTGGGGTGTAATTGCCAGCCCTCAGACCTGGGTGCCCCCTCTCCTCCCCGGTGAGGTGGGCGCTCACATCTTCATGCAGTTTCTTGCCCCTTGTGATGCTGGCCAAGCTGCTGGCAACACAAATGTAAATTTCTACCCAGGGATCTCATGTCTCTAGGCAAAAATGTTACAAGGCTGTCTGAGGAAGACCATTCTTCTGGTCACCCACACAAAGAGTGACAGTGGTCCCTTGCACTGCATCGCAGGGAGCCTCATGCTGGTGCAGGGACATGGGGTCAGGGGAGGCAAAGTAAGGCCAGGTACCCCTGGCTCCCCAAGTGCATCATGGAAGAGGGGGCAATGTGTGCTCAGGGAAAGGGATTTTGCCTCCCACTTGCTCTCAGTGACATGGTAATTTTCACTGTGAATTTTTCATAAAATGTTTAGGAAAGAAAGTGACATCGAAGTCCCTACAAACATTCTGGTGTGCAAATGTAACACTCAGAAAACCCTTTGCAATTTTCTTTTGTTTGTTTCTGGTTTAGATCAGATGCTCATCCTGTGTTTGGGCTGTGGGTGGGAGAAATCATGGATTGGACGGGAATGGGTTTCCCTGTGACCTGGGATATTGGATGTGCCCATTTTGCAGGCTGGGACACTGAGGAGGGAGGACCCACTGTCACCTCTGCAGTCCACTCAGCCCTTACTCCTGAATTTTTCCTTTCTGATGCATCGATAATTTCTGCCTTTTGCAAACACAGATCTGAAAGGAAGAGAAATCCTGGCAGCTCTGAGCAGAGAACCAATAGGTTGCTCCAGGTGGTGCCAAACAGCAGATGCCTGTGGGAATTCTGAAATCAAAATGCCACTGACTGTGTTTGCAGTGAGGTCAGCTTATCCGTGTGCTGATTATCTGAAATCGAGAGCTGTGGTGAGAGGAACCATCCCAAACCCCAAACCAGCTGTAACCATCCCCTGCTCAGGGATGAGCTGCAGCCCAGGCTGGTTTGTCCAGAGACGTGTCTCTGCTTTGGCTGTCAGGGCCTGCTCAGTCTCAGAAAACCCCAATGATCGTGCAGCTAAAGCACAGCCCATCTGAGCTCTGATCCAAGTGCAGCTTTTCACATTTAAGAGAAAATGAGGAAAGTCCTCCTAAAGGCACAGCCAAACCAGTGGGGATGCAGGACCTGTGGATGGGTTGTGGGATTATGGACGCTGGCTGCAAAGTCTTCGTGGATTATCCTGAAAGGATGATGTGCAGATGGGTTACTGAGTGTCTACTTCATACATCTACTGCTACCAGAGAAAATGATCAGAAAGTAAGTTGCACTGGCAGCTAAAAGCAGAATTTCTCCTAAATCTCAGATGAGCAATTGAGCCTGGGTTTTGTTCCAGTAGCTGCTAGTGGTGGCTCAAGCATCACACCCCCTTCTGAACCTGGAAATATGCCGAAGCATCAAATATGGTGAAAAGTGGAACAACTGAGTATTGGGGAGAATATATTTATGCCTTAGGCATGATAGCTGACACAGGCATGCACACCCCGTGTATGCATTGTCTCACATGGGACAGGGAGAGGGCTGTCCTCGGTAGCTGATGAGTGCAGAGAGAGCCCAGGGCTCCCCAGCTGTGAAGGCGGTGGCAAACTGGAAGCACTGGACTGCTGGAGAGACCATTGCTAAGTGCAAACTCATTTGCCTTTAATTACTTTAGTGCAGCAAGTTATATTGTGTGGGAAGCTCATGTACTGTTCCTCTTGCCATCTGCTGACAATTAAAAATCTGGCCACTAGTTTTACTGCAAGGAAAGAAAAAAAAAAATGCCCCTTAGTAGCACCACTGGGAGACTGGATGATACTGGATCCTTGAAACCATCCAAGTCCTGGCACCAGGGCTCTGGTCTGAGGCCCCTCAGATCAGTGTGCAGTAGATCAGTGTTTGTATTTATTGTACAATTTTGTGTGTACGCAAAAAGAACACTCGAACTCTGAAGCCCTCACTTTCCAGGCCCATCTGGAAGGCATTTTTACCTCTGAGAAGTTTAGCAAGGTGTTACCAGCAAAGGGCGAGATCTGTCTTGGTGAGTATAGCTGGGAGCTGGAAGTTGGCTCTTGGGGTTGTTCTGGCAGGTTTGAACTGAGGGTGGAAATCTTGCCTTTGTCCCAGCAAAAGGAAACAGGAGAAAGGGGGGTGAAGGTGGGTGAGGAGCAGGGTGATGCTTTGCTTGTCTGAATAGGATGGGTCCTTTTCAGCCACATGAGCTGTCCCACCAGCAGGTTGGTGGCACAGGGCAGGGTCTGAGGTCCTGCAGGAAAGCACAGGGTTATTTCCAAAGGACAACATTTTTCTTGTTCGAGAACTGGCCTCAGGCTGTGAGAACGGGTGTCTCTTGAACTGGAAATGAGGAGTGAGACCTTTACGGTGTCTGGTGATGGTGCTGGGCTCCAGCTGTGGTTCCTCCAAGCTCCCTGGGCTTTTCAGTGAACTCCAACAGCACACTGAGTGCCTGTTTCTGCCTTCCCATCCTGGCTCTTGAGGGTCTTCCAGGATTAAACTTCATGCTGCTGGAAAATCTTTTTCCTGATGAGGCTTTCCATTTTTTTTGCCCTTTTGAAGGGTGGTGATTGCATTCAGCTCATGTTCATTATGCAAACACTTCATCATGTACGGTCTACTCTTCTTCAAGGACACTGTTCCTTCCGCTTCTGAGATTGTGCTGTTCTCAACAGGTGGCCAAACAACCCAACTCTTCAGTGTCCACCTCCAGAATGTCTCCTATCTAGCATCAACAGGCAAAGCAGCAAGCATTGCTTCACTACTGCAACGTGGGGATATTTATGAGGTCCCTCAGGTTAGCTTGAAGCAGGTGCTGGGGGCTTAATAAAAGGTGCCACATAATACGACTTCCAAGCATTTTAAGTACCATTTAGGCGCTGGGAGAAATCACCTTAATCAGAGCCGTCTGCAGGGATTTGTGATGAAGGACTGGGATGGCAAAAAAGCCTGGTGGCTGTTGACTTACTCCTGAAGAAGCCTGGCTGCAGCAATGCTGGGCTGGGGCTGTGTTTTTATAAACCATATATACACATATGTACCTACACATGTATGGCATCAGTGGGAGTTCCTAAATTAGTCTGGAAGGAGATAAATGACTCTCCAGAGGCATCCAGAAGGCGCCCCAACTGCTGAGCAGGGAGACCCTCAGGGGTACAGCCTAAGAGTAGCAGCAAGAGGGACCTGGGCCCCAGGGGACCACTGCTGTGGCCAAGTAACTCCTCTGTCCCACTCTGAGCATTCCCCTCACTGGGACCAGAGATGAGCCAGAGCATTTGAAACTGCCTTTCCCCTTCTCAGGAAGGTGCCCAAGTCCCCACGCTCCTCTGGGGTGGCTGCCCAAAGTGAGCCCACCGCATCCCGGCAGGATGGGCAGCCCTGCAAACCAGACACAGGGTTTGTGCGTGTTGGTGCCTGCTCCAGCAGTGGTGGGGAATCACCTCTGCGAGGCTGTGGTGAGTCCCAAGGTGTGAACATGGCTATCTCTCCCTTGATCTCTTCCAAAAGTGCACTGAGACTGCCTGCCAATTCTGTAAAGGAGTCTATCATTGCAATTACCTGTGATCCCCAGTGATATGAGATGTTTAATCAGTGTCTCCTGACTTCTTGTCAGATTAATTACCACCAGCATATGTATTTTCTGCTGTTTTCAGGGGAATCCAGTCATGGGAAAGTGAAGAAACAGCTCTGCTTGTTTCAGTGGGGCTTGCAGGAGGAGGGAGGGCACGGAGGGTCGCGTAGCTCTCTGGGGGGGGTGTCCACATTCAGTGTTACTTCTAGGGGTTCTGTGAGCCTGGGCTGGCCTGGTTTTGCAGGCAGTATCAGCGGGAGCATCACTGGCTTGCAAACATACATTCTGCTCTGCAGGACTCCTTCCCCTGACCCTTCCCAGGCAGCGTGGGTGAGACCATGCACAACGCTCTGCCTCCGCCAGGAGGGATGGGGGTGTGGGGATGGGAGAGAGGGGAAAGGGAATGGGAAAAAGGGTTTGGGGAATGGCACAAGGCTCTTCTTCCCCTTCAGTCCGTGGGCAGCAATAATTTTGGCAGTTGTTTCTGCTGCTGGCGTGGGCCGCTTTCGTGTGCACGTATCCCCTCCTGCTTTCTCAGGCTGCAGCCCCGCTCTGAGGCCTGGAAACCTAATCCCGCACGTGGGCGGCGTGCTGGTCCCTGAACGCTCTTTGGATGGCGGCCGCCCCATTTTCTCCTCCGCAAGTCCGATGTGATGCTGAGCACCGTTCCTCCTCCCACGCTGGGGCCCACTGGGGGATGCTGTGCGAGTGCTGCTCCCCATGTGGTACCCATTAAGGATCCTGGTGTACAAACGAGTGGGCTACACGGGCGGGGGAGGCTGGGGGGAGGGGGAAAGCTGTGGGCAGGGCTGCCAAGCCCCAGTTCTCCCAGCTGTCCCCAATTAGAGCCCAGCACGCTCCCACCAAACGGTAGCAGAAGCTCTTTTCCATGGGCTGTCATTGGGCTGAGGTCCCTCCGTGCCCTGGTGAGTGGCACTTTCTCTGCTGTGTTTTACGAGGGTGGTGTGAGGATGTGCTGTTCTGCTGATGGGTTTCACCACCTCCTCCTCCCGGCAGCATCACCCATGGAAAAATCCCTCATAGTGTCAGGGTCCTGCTTGTAGCATTGACCTGCTGCCTGTTCCCACTGGGCTGTGGGCAGGTCGGGGAGGGTGTGCTGGGGAGAGCAGACCACGGCTCTAAGAAGTCAAACCTAAAAATCACTCTCTTCTTGAAAGGTAGTGTTTCCCTGGAACACATCCTGAGGGGGACAGTGCAGGAAATGCCTGCCTGGGAAGCGTGGCAGGTAACTGCTCCCGAGTTCAGCAGCACTTCATGGCCAATGCGGTTGGAATTGCTGTGGTTTTGTTCTTCTTTTCCAAAAAAAAAAAAGATAAAATCTGAGATATTTTCCCAGAAATCTCCCTATCTCTTCCCTCTTTCCCTGACAGAGGCTGCGGAGCAGAAATGTGTTTGGAGCCTCTTGGGCTTTTCCCATAGAGCACTTGGCTTGTTAAAATATTTGACATCAGGGTTCTTTATTACCTGCAATAAAATGCCTCTGCTAATCTTTAACGTGCAGCGTGTCAGAGAAAAAGGATTGCATTAAAAACCTGTTTATGGGAGTGTTACTAAAACTTGTAAAAAGGAGTAAAAGTGAATGATGGCTGAAGAAACTCTTCATTTCTATGACAGCAAAGGTTGTGCCCAGCCAGCTGGTACGTGGCAAAACTGCCAAAGTCCAGACCTGAACCCCAAAGCTCAGCACAATGATGAACTACAGCCTCACTCCCTCCCCACCTTTGATTTGCAGAGATTTCCAAGCCTGCTGCTTTTTACCCCTCCAGTCTTCATTCCAAACTTCTCCTTTGGTAAGCCAGGCTGGAAACACGCTGGCTCAGCCTTCCCTGGGGACACGGCCAGAGCCATGGCAATGCCCCATCCACCTGGCACTTGGGTTCAAACAACATTTTACGGCAGCTTTCCCTCTTTCACGTAGTTTGGGTGGTGTTTGAATATTACAAAGCTAGTCTGTCCCGCAGCAATTAGACTTTTATAAGTCTGCTGGTTACTGCAATATGTTAATGCTTTGTGGGTTTTGGTATCTTCATCTGTTCTTCCCATTGCACGGGCAGGGAACGGAATGAGGTGGCTGCGGTCCCAGGGTGAGATGGCAGCGCCATATCTGCTGCTCCAGTAACAGAATGTGCTAACAAAACGGTGTCAGCCTTTGGTCTCAGCTCCTGCTGGAGTCAAGGTCTGGGAGTGTCTGCGCTGTAATCACACGGACATGCCTGTTCCCAGAGCTCAGTTATTGGATTTCACACAACGGAGAGGAACAGCATCAGGTGTTGATTTTTATTTTATTTCTTTCTGCGCTTCTACTCCACAGTCTATTTTTAATATAATTTTTATTGCATTCAAGATAAACAGCAAGTGGATGAGTTCCCATGGGAATCAGGGTCCATCCACTGTCCCGTCAGTTTAGCTGAGGGGAAAGTACAGTTGTGTGAGAGTCTCCAGCACTTTTGGCGCGGGAGTGCTAAGATTTCCCCTCTTTTTATGATTTCATTATATTTACCGAAGCCGGTTCGCGTTAAGCCGTGAAGTGGCTGCTGCGTTGCCTGTGGTGGGAGGAGGAAGGGGAAAGGGCTGTTTCTCCATGTCTGGCATTGTGTTCTGACCCTCACCTCCCTGCCAGAGCAGGGCAGGAGCAGAGGGACTGTCAGTGTCACCCCAGCTGCTGCTGACAGCAGCTCTGGGCAGGGCAGGGGGATGGAAAGGGCTGCAGGACCCTCTCCTGACCACCCTACATGATCCTAGAGTGGGACAAACACATCCCTGCTGTCCACAGCTTCTTCACAGCTGCTTTGATCTGGACAAGGTGTTTGAGTTGGTCCAACACAGTGTATTTATGTAGCATTGCCCTGACTTAGAATCATAGAATGGTCCAGGCTGGAACCAACCTCCAAATGTCATCTAGTCCAACCTCCCTGCAGTTAGCAGGGACACCCCCAACTAGACTAGACTTAAGCTCTGTGTCCCACCAGGCCTGGGAAACTATCTCCAGGACATTGGGTGGGCTGGCTGCCCCCCATCTGGGAGGGAAATACTGGCAGCCTCAGATGCTGAGAGCATCCTTGGACAGTTCTGTTGGTCTAGGTGTGACCTGGATATCATGGCCATGAAGTCGGTGCAGCCAACAGGTCAACTGTCCTGCAAACACAGGACATGCTAGCCTGTGTCGATGTATGGTGAATGCCAGAGGGTCCCAGGTGGATACACTCTGCGGAAGTGGTTTCTGAAGGACAGATGCTATTGAGTGCTGGGGCAGAGTGTGCTGAGACAGGGAAGCTGAGCGTGAGGCCGTCAATAGGCTGTCTGTGTCCCACAGGAAATCTCCATTCTTGTGTGATGGTGATGGATTTGGTGACAGACTCAGCAAACAGGAGTGTAAGGAGTGGGAAGGAGATGTGAGAAAGAGCTGGCGGATGCAAAAGGCACGGGAGAGCTGGAGCATCTTCTGCAGCTGCAGTCAGGAGAGTGTCTGGAGTGTTCAGGAGGTGGGACTGGTGCCATGTGGAGAGATGGTGGTGGCAGATGGAGCCAGAGGGGACCTTTGCATGCGCCCACTTCATGCTACATCTGCCCCTGGGAGTTACAGCCTTAGATCTAGAAGAATTTCTTGCTTTTATTCTGGAATCTGAGACCTCAAAGTGAGGACCCCGCCAGATGAGGCCTGGAGAGAAAAATTCTTTTCTGTGGTTGCATTTTTTGAGAAGCCAAAAGTCAGAGTGAGGTTCTTCAAAGGCAGTGCTGCTGGCCCTGCTCTGCAGATGGGCTGCCTTGCACCCGCTCCCATGCATCTCCCGCTCAGCCACCCAACCCAGGCCCATGCTGCTCAGATCTGAACTGCCTCATGTAAATCAGATGTGAAGCAGCTGGAGGAAATCAGTAGGTGAGGGACTGGAAGTGGTGTTGGGATCTCAGTGAGGTTGTTATTAAGGCATTTAGCTCAGTCTGTAGAGGATGAGGCTCTGGTTTGTGGCCTGGCAGTGTCCTGGTGGGGTGTCACTGATGCCTTGTGTCCCTGATGGGGGCAATACAGTTCTTGATCTCCAGGGAATCAGTGGTTCAGCACGGGAGCACTTTTTAATGGGATACCATCAAGGGAGGGGTGGTGTCAGCCTGGATGCTGTGCTCACCCCACAATCATGGACATCCTCACACTTACGTTCTCTGTGCCTTCTTCCAGGTCCCAACTTGGCCAATGTGTCAGCCTTCCACATGACCCAGGAATGACAGATGGGCTGGGTCCCTTCCCTGGGTGCTGCCCTGTTCTGTCCTGGGTAGACCAACTAATGACCTGTGGACAAGCAGAGCCACAAACCTGCTCAGCAGGACTCCTCTATCTCATGGAAATCTGCTCCCCACCTCTTGGCCTGAGGCTGGGGCTGGGCCAGGGGGAGATTAATAGGTGGCAAATGCTGACAGTGAGGAAGCCAGGAGGTGAGACATGGGTGGTGCTCTGCATGGTGACATGGAGGAGGAGTTTCCAAACTTCTGCCTAACCATGGCATGGTGCCTCACCTGCTAGATGGAGCAGAATGAAGGTTCCTGTACTTGGGTTTCTCCTTGTCCTTTACCAGAGCCAGGAGCTACTGGTGGGGGGACCATGCTCTCCATTTCCATGCCAGGCATGTGCCTAAGTGCCTGGGCTCCCCATGCTGCCGTGGCCCCATCAACATGATGGCGCTGGAGGCCATCCCAGTGCTGCAGACACTGAGGCTCCATCCTTCCCAAATATTGCTGCCCTGCATGAGCTGAGTCACCATCTCCTGGCTGTAAACCCAGCAGACAGTTTTGTCTCACACCCTGCAGCCTCATGGTGTTTGCTCGCTGCTCCTTTGGTGCTTGGGAGATGCTTAATGGGCTCTGGTCCCTCCCTGGGGTGTGCTGAGTCATGCATGGGAGCAAAAATATCTCCCCCTGCATTTTCCAACTAAAACACGGAGTTTGCCTACTGGAGCAGGGCAGGGTGGCAGTGCCCCCAAACCTGCCCCAGCAGGGATTTACAGCACCCACCAGGAGGTCCCCAACATGGGGCCACATGTGAACGTGCTGGTGGTTGTCCTCCCTCAGGGGCCTCCCCGCATCTGCACGGTGGTGTGGTGGGCCCACGAGTGGAGGCAGGGGTGAATACCTCCTTTGACACCAAGAACTAGACCGAAACTATGTCAACGGAGAGAGCTAGGGCAGCTTTTCCTGTTTTTCCTGTTGGAGGCTTTGAACTGTGTCCTGCAGGGTCAGTGCACGGGGGAGACACCTCGGGCTGGGATGGGGAGGGTCTGAAATCCTAGACCCTGGGAAAGGGGAGCCTGATTGCCTGGGAGAAGTATCGGTGGGAGAGCAGAGCCCACCTGTCTCCAGAGCATTAGCTGGGAGGAGGAATTTCAGGACAAGTTGTGACCCATGTTTTCCAGACTGATGGAGGTGGCTTGGGACAGTGGAGGAGACCAAACTTGATGTTGGGGTGCTCTCTCAAAGGGTGCTTCTACCCTACATGCAATGCCATTTTGGCTGGTTTATCTGCTGTTGATGAGAGTGTGCTCTAGCGTGCCCCAAAGCACTGGGGATCTCAAAGCACCCAGTGTAACTTGAAGGGGACCCCTTGCCTGTGACCCATCTCTGGGTTTAGGAACCCTACAAGGATGTTTCAGGGCAAGATTCTTGCTGTTCAGACTGGGCAGGTAGCCCAAAGTCAAGAAGAAGGGAGCAATGAGCATACGCAGATGAATCTGTAACGTGTGAGGGCATTTTTTAGGGGCAGGAGTTTTCTCAAGGGTTTGTGATCCTTTCTCCTGCTCTGTACAAAGAGGCCAGCACAGATCTCAAACCTCTCCGCTCTCGGTCCTGCCCCAAAAGTGTGTAAAAGCTGCTGGGAGAGGGCAACACCTCTGCCCAGGAAAAGTGGGCAAAGCCTTGGAGCCACTCTTCAGACAATCCCCTTCGCTGCGAGGGCTGCAGTCTGATTTTATTGCCACAACTATAAAGATAGAAAAGCTGATAGCACAGGACCGTTTCTGCTGGAGTACAGAAAGGTGTTTTATACTGAAGTCTGTTGTTCTGCTGGTGGAGCAAGGTGTACCACATTGTGCAATCACGACTTCAAAGGGGTGTCTGCAGGAGAACAGAAGAGCAGTGCTGGTCGGTTAAATCCACTGTACTGGAGAAGCTGGGCCAGCNCCCCTAAAAAAACATACATGTAAAATAAGAGCTATTTTGCTGCTCTGTGAGTACCTCAGGGTTTTGCTGACACGGATGGGTCAGTCTGGGCTTGTACCTTGCCCCATCCAGGACTCGTCAGGTGCTCCAGGAAGGACAAGCTCTCCTCGGGGTGGCTTTTCCCTGCCACCATCTGCCCGGTCTGGTTATTGCTGCAGCAAATGGCTTTATTCGTGTCAGGTTGCACAAGTGTGAGCTTTACTGGCCTGGTGGAAATCGCTGCCAGGTTCAGGCTGGTGCACCAGACACATCCCTGCATTATTTTTATTCTTCTGCTGACATCTAGTGTGTAAAAAGCAGTAGCACAGTGCACTGAGTGGGTTGGGAAATGAGGATATGGGACAAATGGGACTGTTTCTTGCTCTGTTCATGGCCAAACAGGAACCAGCATCTTCCCCTAGTTCTGTGGGAGCCTCAGTGACCCAGGTGACCACGAGTAAGGGGGAAGGGACCCTGCAGGCTGGTGCTGATAGGTGTAGAATTGCTGGAAATTAATCCTAACTGGAGCAGGAGAATGAATCTCAAGCGGATTGTTATCCAAGCCTCCTGCTCGTTGCACCCTATTTTGGTGGGTGGTGAACATTCCAGTGGAAACAGGGGGCCGCTGCATCATCATGGAGACGTGTCCTCCTCCATTCAGGGTCCACCTCTAGGATGACAGCTCCCCAAGGAGGCTCAGCGCTGTGCATCTGTGCTGGATGAGGAAGAAAGGGGACAATGTGGAGCAGTGTCTCCTTGGGTTTGTCACTCTCCTCCTTATTTTGCTTCTGGCCAGAGCTTATGCTTTGGTCTCCAAATGTTACCTCAGGGCAGTGAGTTCTCCTGTTAAAATAAGTAATTTTTGATGTCTGCTAGTGAATAATGCTTATAAATGTCAACTTAGATCCTGGCCTAGTATTCGTGCCATCTGCCTGGATGCACGCGTGTTGGGAGCTGCAGGGTGTGATGGTGCCACTGATGTGGGGTTGGTAACTGATGCTGCACTGAACACACCAGCTGGAGAAGGCTCCTTGGGGGGGCACAGAGGTAACCTCTGGTGGTGACAGGTGACACTGGCTGACCTTTGAGCTGTTCCCTGTACGTTTCCCTCCCTGGTAGTTTAATTTTTTTCATTTTATTGCATTTCTCCTACCTCGTGACAGGAGCCCAGCTTTGGCATGCAGGGCTGTTATCACTTTATCACTCCTCCAGTATTCCGTGAGCTGGCCATGAGCACCCAAAATGACCTGAACTCTGGCTGTTGCTGAAGAACAAGGTGGGAAACCTCTGCACACCCCAAAGTATCATCGAAGACAAGAGAGGACCATGACTCAGACCTGGTCTTGTCCCTGTGGTCACTGTGACAGAGCACTGTACCCCCAGGCAGTGGTGGGCACATCGGCACCCACCCGGGACAAACGCTCCTGCCCTGCGGGAGG
The DNA here is from genome assembly GCA_013400055.1 of Nycticryphes semicollaris. NCBI lineage: Eukaryota > Metazoa > Chordata > Aves > Charadriiformes > Rostratulidae > Nycticryphes > Nycticryphes semicollaris. Next base: position 391,588 of record VXBJ01001742.1, read on the forward strand.
GTGCTGGTCCCTCATTCTGGCCCCATCACCGTACATCCTCCTAACACTACCATGGGATATCTGGTGGCTTCAGGGATCTCGTGCCACATTGTAGGATGGAGATGGGCAAGTTACATAAACTGTGCTGTAACATAATAAGAGCTGTGGGAAATTTCATGCAGAACCATTTACATCGCTGTTCGCATTACTTTATTTTGTAAAAAAGCCTCTCAAATCTTGCCAGAAGTCAAGGTTTATTTCCCCACCCTAAGGGTGTTTAGTCCTCATATCATTAACTTTCATTTTCATGTACAATTGCCGAGGCGAGAAAATAACTGAAATTTTTTGTCTTAGGGAAAAGATCAGATATAAATTTATCCCAAAGCCATCAGAGATGCTTATCAGCATGTTTTTCTCTCTTCCCTAACTGCACGAGCTTGCAGAAGAACCAGTTTTGCTCGGTTTTGGCTTTCTGAGAGAAGAAATGACTGCTGGAGAAATTCAGCTGGGCAGCAAGTCTCTGCTTGGGATGGGTTGATGATTTGAGCATGGGATAGGAAACAGAAAGCATCATTGCATGGGATCACGTTTGGGCGCCCTGGGCAACAGAAGGACTTGGCTCTAAGGGAAGATGAGAGATATTTTTTTCCCCTACAATTTATGCAGAAAAACATCCTCTGAGTGGGGCACGATTTATTTCTGCGGTGGAAACCATCTGCTTCTCACTTTCAGCCCAGGTTTAGGGAATCAAAAGAAAGTGTTAAGTGTGATTATTAAGCCAAATCTCACCTTCTTCCTCAGACTCTGCTGAGGCCAGACCCAGGCAGAGGGGTGGCTGGAGGAAGAGCACATCAGGGCATTTGACCAGTCCCATCCACGAGCTCTGCTCCGGGTGATGAGTGGAAACTAATACTGGTAAAATTACTTTTTTTTGCAAAAATTAACTTTGCTTAAAAACTGCTTGAAAACTGAACTTTTTCCAGAAGGAACTTTTGCCAAACATCATGTCAGCAAACACCAGTTGGAAAGGGAGGTTATTTTTTTCCTATTTTGTTACTTTCCAGCCATCTCATGTTTCCTACTTTCTGTATAAGGTTAAACCATGAGAAAAAAGCTCCAGTTGCTGCAGGTAGAAACACAGACAGTGATGGAGGGGCAAGCGAGATGGTTTTGGGGGGGGTCAGATGGGGCTGGGCAGGCAGATTCCTGGCAGAGCCACCCTGCTGTGGTGAGGACAGAGTTAAGCGGCAGCGTTGCTAGAGGAGCTCAGGTGTGGTTCTGCTTTTTCCTTCCTGGCCTCCAGGATTACAGCCCCACTTGCCAGGCTTTGGGGAGAAGTTAGGAAATGCTTGTCCCAGGAGATCTGCCCCCAGAACTGGGGCTGGAGGATCCCATCCCTGCAGCATGGGGCTGTGAGGGCAGCACCTTCCCTGGGGACAAAGCTGGTCTGGAGGACGTTCTCGCTGGGGAAGGCGGAGCAGTTGGTGCACCCAGATTTGCCCTGCACAGGCAGGTTTTGAACGGTTCTGAGGAAGCAGCCAGAGCTCAGGAGAGAAAAAGAGGTGAGATTTACTGTGACTGCTGCTCAGGCTCTCATGCAGCCCCTCCGAGGACACCGAGCTGCTGACCTACGGGTTAGAGCATTTAACTCTATAACCAGAAACCTGGTTGTGAGTGAACAGCCTTGGTAAGCCAAAGGTAAAAATTTTTAGGTCCAACCCCAGAAGCAAGTTTGATAGGTAAGTGGGAAAGGGTGAGGTTTGAAAAATTATGCTCTTTGTCCTTTCTCTCTATGGATTTACTTTCTCCCCTCGGGAAGAGGAGGGCTCTGCTTCCAAGACAAGTGGGCACGGAAAGTTTAATAGAACTCTTGGTCCTGTGCATTTACCAGATGCTGTGCAAAAGGCAACCCCCACTGTGCCTGCTGCCCCAGCTGCCTGGAGAGCTCTGCTGACCTGTGAGGGTAAAATGGCCTGAGGCGGGAGTCCAAGTCTTCCGAGATCCCACTGGCCTTACCCCACAGGGATTGCTCTCACCAGTTTTAGACACTTGGCCTGAGATGCTTTAAGGCAGTTGGCAGGGGTGGACCATGCACCAGTTCCCTGAGGCCAGGCACTGGCTGCCTGGCAGCTCTTCTTCCATCCCTCTCCAGTTTGTAGGCTGGAAGGTGGGTCTGAATCCCTCCCTCCAGTCCTTCCAGCACTTTTGAAAATCATGGATGGCAGGATTGCATTCCTATGGGCACATCACTTGCCTTCACTTATTAACAAATGTTGTATTTCTTGCTGCTGGCAGAGAGCATACTTAAGCTTTGAGAAAAGAAGACAAAGCTGACGGTATGGGGATGATGAATTGAGTTCTGGTGCTGTTAAAAAGGTGCAGTCATCCAAGTTGGATGGTGACCTGGTCATTTCTGCTGGAGAGGACTCCGCTCCAGCTCCAGGCATCCAACACCTACCACAGGGCTTAGAGATTTTCCTTTTCTTGAGGACTGACCCCAGAGAAGGTAGTTCAGCGATGGCTCTCTGTTTTGTTCACAGAATGAACTTCTTCAGACCCACCTGGAGTACAGCTGGAAGCTGAAGTCTCTTGAGAAAGCAATTCTCAAACTACAGAATAGTCCATGGTAAGGCAGAACAGAGCTGGGTTTGCTCCCAGCTTGCTGTTGGTGCCACAGATGACCTGTCTCCCTGTAAAGTGATGACAGTCACAATTCTGCCCAATTTTTATCCAGGAGGGCATCAACAGAGAACCACAGGCAGAGCTCCTAACGACACCACTTGTCAACTTCAGCAAAGCATGAGCCACAGCAGAAGTTACAAGGACCAAAATAGCATAGGTAGATGCCAAGTGTGACCAGCTTTGTAACAAACTGCCTTGAAAGATGGCCTCAGTCCCTTGTTTCAAAGACCCTATATTCACAGCTGCCTCTGTGTTGTTGAGTTTTCCATCCCAAAAAGGCTATGGATGAGCCAGTGTTTGCAGTTGGAGATGCGCTGAGATGGACAGGGGCCAGCGGCAGCAGGAGATGATGTGAAGGACAGTACAACAGATGACTTCTGTCCCATAGGTGTCTGTCGCAGATGTGGAAAACCTCATAGGAGGGTTTAGCCTGCTGCTGGTGGCAGTGGGGACAGCCCAGCGGGAGGTAGTGGCCTTTCTGGAGGAGGAGATTGTGGCTGTGAAGAAGACAAAGATCCCCTTAGAGAACAGGTGAGCCTTCACTGAGAATAACCTCAAACCAGAGAAGATGCCAGCTCACACCAAGTGCCTCTTCTTAAAAGTGGGAGAGTTTGAGATGTGTCACATGACAGTAGCTGGAGGGATGTGGAGTTGGGAGAGCAGTGCCGGCCCTGACCACCACAGCATGCCATACCCACCTACAAAACCCAGCCAAGGTGCAGTATTACAGCCTGAAATGGGGAAATCTTCCTAATCATTTTGGGCCCTGTAGGGAGGAGTGTGGCCAGTAGGTGGAGGGAGGTCATTCTCCCCCTCTGCTCTGCACTGGGGAGGCCACAACTGGAATCCTGCATCCAGTGCTGGGCTCCCCAGTTCAAGAGAGACAGGGAGCTACTGGAGAGAGTCCAGCGTAGGGCAACAAAGATGCTGGAGGGATTGGAGCATCTCCTCATCAGAAAGGCTGAGAGAGCTATGACTCTTGAGCCTGAAGAAGGCTGAGGGGAGACTTTCTTCATGCTCACAAGGATTTGAAGGGTGGGTTGAAGGAGGATGGAGCTGGACTCTTCTCAGTGGTTCCCAGTGACAGGATGAGGGGCAATGGGCACAAGCTGGAACATGGGGAGTTCCATTCAAAGATGAGGAGAAACTTGTTCGGGGTGAGGGTGTCAGAGCCCTGGCAGAGGCTGCCCAGGGAGGGTGTGGAGTCCCCTTTTCTGGAGACCTTCAAGCCCCACCTGGATGCAGCCCTGAGTGATGTGCTCTGGGCAATTCTGCTTTAGCAGGGGAATTGGACTGGAGGATCTCTAGAGGTCCCTTCCAACTCTGACAATTCCCTGATCCTGTGATTATGTGGCTGGGAGTGCTGTGAGGTCAGGAAGAGCTCCAGGGTGGATGCTCTTCCCAGCATTTGCATCAGGGTCGAAGGATAAACTGTCTCCAGTGGGGTGGGTCATCATGGAGACTGTTATCTTCTCATACTTGTTTTTGCAAAGCTGCACCTAAGGGCACATACTTGCTTATAAATAGCTTAGTGCTATCACCAAGTGGGAAAAGCAAAGGCCCAGAAAATTGCATGGGAACCAGGCTAGAGCCCACCATACTGCCCTGTCTCTGTCATAAGATCATCACTTTCGATTTGCAGCGTTACCCTGGCTGCTGTGACAGCAAGTGCAACAGGTCAGGAACTTCTTGAAGGTTTTTGATTTGCTGAAACTGGAGATTTTCAGAGGTTCTGATAAAACTTCCCTTAAGAACGTGTTTCAAATCCAGGCGGGACTTTCTTGTCAGACCTAGAGAGAATGAGCAACCGTGAGATAAAAAGGGCATGAACTTGGAGTGTGTGCAACAGAGACCAAAATCCCTGCTCATCTCATCTCTCGAGACAAAATGCATCAACTCACCATCCCAGTGAGTCTCCTGAGACTGGGGTCAGGCCGGGAGCTAACTCTGCTTTATCTTCTGATGAAAAATCTCAGGTCTCATCCTGACAGGGAATGGGAAAACACTGGTGATTATATTGTGGTTTTGGAGCTGACAGCACTGTTTCTTGCCTGGCTTCAGTGGCAGGTTGTGACGAGGCATTAGCAGGTTGCAGGGTGATCAAAGGGAGAGGGGAGGGATGCCCCAGACCAGGCGGGATGCTGGATCTCCCTCCAACACCACCTTAAAGCAGAGGGCAAGAACGATCAGAGGTTTCTGCCTCCCCCCTTTGGCTTTATCCTGGTTTTTCTTTAAAATGATAAACAGTAGCAGTCAGCCGATAATGATTTAGTATGTGGAAAGCCTGAACCTTATCGGCATCCCTATCCCAGCTCCTTTTAAGTCCCCCATAGAAATCTCACGAGCAGCAATATATAACCTGGCTGCGTTTGTACCCACACAAGGTAATGTGGCTGAGCCTCATAAATCCCACTGGTTTATACATGTCCTCCCGGTTCCCCCAGCAAAGGGAAAACTGCCAGGTGCCATCAGTGATGAAGAGGAGGGTTTGTGCTGGCCGGGGTCAGTCCTGAGAAGGGCTTTGCACCCCAAATGTCAGCCGCGATGGGGACTCACTGCAGTCAGTTTTGGATGCTCAACCGGCCTCTCTGTTCTCAGGCAAGAGCTATTTCTCATAAAACAGGGGTGGAGGCAGCTCTGCAGAACAGTTTGAATGCCTCTAGGCGGCAGAGAGCATGTCTGATCACAGCGGGACTTGCAGCCCCTCACTTCTTGTCCAGCTCCTTGCAGGTCCTAGGGTCAGGGAGTCCTTTCTGGTCTCCTGTCATATGTGGTGGTGTGTTGGAGGTAGCACAGGGTGCTGTGCAGAGCACCCTCAGCCCTAGATGGTGTCCCAAAGGCTGATGTGGGGTTGTCCAGTGTGAAACTGGAATCGGGCCCTACATCTGCATGTGCTCACAAAATCCTCCATTTGGATGAAACCTCTGGCAGGTCCTCATCCTCCAGACAATGTGAGGAGCTGGGCCTGCACAGCTGGGGACCACTGCCTCTGTCCCCATGGCACGTGAGCCCCAGATACCATGGCCCATGGTCAGTGCTGGGGCAGCAAACATTTATTTCTTTCCTTCTATTGCTGAAGAAATCTGCTTGATCAGTATGTTGGTGCCTGCAATTGGACCACCCAACCATCACATCTCTTCCACCCAACCAAAGACAAGGAGTGATTTTCTCAAGTGTAAGTCCTGGATTTGGTGGGTTTATTACTGACCTGCCTTTCAGGGGGAGGTGGAGTTAGGTAAGAGATTTCTGGAGGTACAGAGTGAAATCCATCTCACCTGTCCTGGACACACACCTCCTTCAGCAGTGGGGCAGCACGCTCTGGAGGTGTCTGTCTCCTTCCACTGGCAGGAGAGAGCACCTCAGGGACTGGCTTAATACTCATAAGGACACTTAGGAATGAAAAATCCAATTAAATAAAGGTTTATGGATTAAACTCCTTGGTAGCAGACTCTTACAAGGAATTCAGTTTACTTCGTTCAAGAACTGAACTGAGTCATGGTCATTTTACTTCTGCTAAAAACAGTACAAAGAAGTTTAATGTGGCTTATCTTAATCCACTTGAAAAATCAATTCAGATTAATTTTCTTGAGTGTCTTGTATAGTTTGCTTTTGATTTTTCACATGTTAATTACTTTTATTGTGCGTGGCTGAAGTCTAGCATGACTGTAGCTTCCATCAGTCACAGAAAATGCTGCTGTGGTTGTGTGCAGACTTTAAATGTAAAGCTTGTATGTTGGGTAATCACGGCAGAGAATGCCCCTGGACGGGTTCTGTAAACCATTTACAGAATTGCTGTGGTTGACGGGGACCCCTGGATGTTTTGAGTCCAGTCTCCCTGCTCGGAGAAGGGTCTATTGGGCAGGCTGTTGGGGGCCACATCCAGTTGGGTTTGCATATTTCCAAGGATAGAGACTCCAAAACCTCTCTGGGCAGCCTCTTCCAATTGCTGACCACCTTCACAGTTAAAAAAGGTTTATCATGTATTTCAAACCCACTCACTTCTATGTTTCTGTGTCCCTTACCATGTAATGCAGAGGCAGCAATAATGACAAAGTGACCGATTACTGCTCCATGGAAACAGCATTGCTCAGATCATCCCAAAGGACTTGGATGCAGACACGAGGTGATGCCCTATAAGAAGCTGAGATATCTGGGGCTGACATTTACCTTGGTGTGATGCAAGGAAGCATTGAACAGACACGTTCAGAAAGCAACAGCTGGATCTTGGGGAACAGCACCCTGTGAAATGGGAAAGGGTTTTCTGCACGGCACAGTGGAGATGCCCCTCACAATGGATGTGTTTGGTAGGACAGAAGTCTACCTGAACTACCCCAGCAGCACCTTGTCCTTTTACAGAGTTACCTGTGATGATGCATTGTTTTGAGTATGATTTTTTTGAGTCCCTCTACTGTGACTTTTGGCTTTTAAGGAAAGAAAACTGCCAGGATAACATGATTGGGGAAGGATGCTGAGAAGATCCCAGCCTCCTTGCCTTCCTTTGGGGAGCTGCTCCATTGAATGCATCTGAGTTGGAAGCACTGACCAGTGCCCAGGTTATGGTGTGATGCCACTGCTTTTGTCACGGGTAGCTGGGTGAAAAAGGGAGAGAAGTTTCAATAAAGACTCTGGTAATCAGGTGTGGTTCTGAGCATCCCATATTTTAGAGGTGGGCAAGGCCTGAGAGTTCATGCGGTTGCTTGTGCAGGGGTCAGTGCAGATCACTCCCAGCTGTATATCCATTTATACTCTGTTTAGTATGAGTTAAAGACTTGTTTTAATTTTCTTTTCCCCTGCCAAAGATGCCATTGTGTCACTGCCAAGACATGTTAGTCTTACCAAGCCAGTGTATGTGAGCAGACAGAAGCCAGGCAGACCAAGGCTATGTTGCCATTTTCCCTGCTGCCCCCGGATGAAAGGTGTCAGTCCCCAGCTCAGTTCTCAGCTGGCTCCAGGATCAGGGTGGCACTGGAGCAGTGAAAAGGTCCCTTCTGGTACTCCCAATCCCAGCTCTGTTGGGGGGAGCAAAGAGCTGCGAGTGAGACTGGCGCGGGCATCGCTTCGGGCAGGACAGAGTCCATGCGGTGTCCCCCAGGAAAAGCCAACCTCCCCCCACCTCCTTCTCCAGAGGTAACTGGGAAGCCGCTGGGAAGCGCTGGTGGTGAGGGTAGGGAGCTGCAGAGGCGGAAAAACAGGCGGATAAGCCGGCGCCAGGGCTCCGTGCTGGGAAGGAAAGCGCGTTCCCGAGCGGAGGAGCAGCAGCTCATCCCGCAGCCCGCAGGAGGGTGCTCTCAGCCCGCGGCTGCTCCGCTGCCTTCCTTTCCCTCCTTCTCTCCCTCCTCCTCTCCCTCCTCCGTCGGCGCTGGCAGGGACGGGGCCCCGCAGCCCCCAGCCCCCGCAGGCCGGGGCCACCCCGATAGCCTCCCCTTCCCTGTCCCCCGACCTTCCAGCCCTGCCGCCGTGTCCTCCACTCGCTGCCCGGGGACCCCACAGAGGTCCCGTGTGAAAGGTGGGTGGCTGAGGGGGATGCTCTTGTGGTGGGTGGTGTCTCACCTGCCCCCGCACCCCTGCACCCTGCCCACCCGCCCCTTCCCTGGGCGGCTTTCAACTTGGCCACAGCTTTCGGAGCCCAATGGTGGCAGAGGGGACTGCTCTAAGAGGATTCCTTTGTAGGTTAATTTAGACGTGCACTCTGCAGAGTGAGGTTTCGGGACCCAAAGTAACCTTTCCAGCCCCCTTGGACCCAGGTCCAGGTCACAAATGGGTGGGAAACACAGAAAATTCCCTGCCCACACCGTTGCTCTTCAGCAGGACGGGCCAAGCTGCAGGGACTGCTGAGAAATTAAAATTTTCCACCCTCCAGAAATCAGCAGAGCCATCAGAAAAAGAAGCTTTTACAAAGCACTTCGCAGAGGAGGTGAGTCCATCATAACCTCATTCTGCAAGTGGGGAAACTGAGGAAGGGGTTGGAGGAACCATTTGCCAGTGGTCACCTCGCAGAGAAATGTGTTTAGATCTCATGGTGCTTGGTCAGCCCTGGGCCACGCGCAGTGTTAGTACCAAAATTCTGCCTTTATCCCAGATACTTTCAGCCCTGGGACTGTGATGGATAAAGGTTTATTGTGCTCCCTGGGCAAAACAAAATATGGAAGTGGCAAGTTAGGGTAGAGGAAAAAAACAAGGCACCAAGGCATGGGAATCTGAGCACACGTCTGCTGCTCACCAAAGGGCTGGCCAGAAGCCAGATTTTAATTTTTTAAAGTTTTCCTGGGGAGAAAAAGACAAATAAAACGCCGAACCAAAGCCAGTGGCTGTTGAAATGTAAATGTTCAAAGTTTGTTCTTGTTTAACTTCCATAAAAATTTGCGAAATGGAAAAAGACATCTTCTTTCTTATGACTCAAGAAGCCAAGAGTTAGTGTTTCATAAAATGGTCCAACAAGGCCCAGTGTCTCGAAGATGAAGCTGGACAGTGGCATCTGGACAGGAGATGCCCATTTCCATAGTGAAGGCAGTAACAACCAGGTCCCCTCAGCAGGTCCAGGGTGGCTTCTCCACTGCCCAAGGCCAGTAAATGAGTGGATATGTTCTTTCTCTGAAAAAGAAGTTGCTCTGGGGATGGGTATGTAACAGCTGGTGCTTAAAGAGGCTCTTTGGTCTGTGTTGTGAGAAATGCCAAATTTCACAATTAAATCAGTCCCTGTTGGATTTAAACCTTATGGATTTGTGATCCTAAGGGTGCACTGATGGATTTACTGCCATTTCACCCCCACCCGTTACAAGCATTTTGCTCCAAAACACTGACTAGAGCAAAGGGGCCGTGAATGGCACCCGTGCATCAGCCCTGGCAGAAGAGGATCTGATGCTGTGGAGGGTTCAAAGGGGATGGCATGGCTGAAGCAGAGGCTGCGTGGCCTCAGGGGGTAGGGAGCTTTGAAATAAGGATATGAGTAAGCCCCCAGCACTCCCAGGGTCAAAGTAGAGCATTGCTTCTCCTCTCTGCAGGTTGAAGTTTCCTTTCTCCTGGCAACATGCTGAACCTACACCTGGAACGACCTTGGCTGTGTCGGTGCCTGCACTTGTCCTGCCAGAAATAAGATTAGGTGTGCCTCCAGTTCACCCTGGTATGGACAGAAAGGAGAAACAGCCACAAAACTTGCTCATCTTGAGCTGTTACAGTCATGGGACCTGCCATGGGCCCAACTCCTATGTTCAGCTGCAAAAACAACTTCTGTACCCAGGCTCAGTCCTGCTCCTCCTTCATCCCCAGCACAGCCCCACCAAATCCCATCACATACTGGGTGCCCCCGGCCGCTGGCAGGGGCCATGGTGGTGGCACTGTGTAGCCCCATGCCCCAGTGCCACAGCTAAGGACAGAGCTGGAGAAACCTCTACCCAAAGCTGGCTCTGCTCAGCTCTCATTTCAGCTCAGCAGCCCATGCCCAGGAGTTATATATTTTATCTGCAGAGTGCCAAGCTGCTCCCTCCCCGGGCTGTGTTCAGGGATTGGCATGCAAATAAGCCCATTGCTGCCTCAGACTGCGATAATTAAAAGTGAAGCTGTAAAACAAGCAGCATCAATTTTTGGTGCACGTCCCCAGCAACACATGGTGATTGGACTGAGTCAGGAGACATTTCCAGCTATGCAGCAAACTCTAAATAGCCTGGAGAGAATACATGGGAATTCGGCTTGTGCAGCAATTTCAGATGTCAAAACAAGTTTCCTTGTTAATACGAAACTATTTGGACTTTGCATTTTTAATTAAAGCTTTTAATTATCCAACTGTATTTTATTAGCTTTTATGAAGACAGCTGCTTTAAACACTATAAGCCAAATCTGTGCTCTGAAGCACTACTTGTCCAAGACAGGGTTTCAGCTGTGAACAGCCCTCATTGTGAGTAAATGGAGCTGTTTAATTTAAACTAGAATTTACTGTCCCAGCTTGATTGAAAGTCCTTTATGGCCGAGACAACACATAGCCTCAGCGGGAGTGTTTGTGGGCCCAGGGCTGTAGGGGATGCTGTGCTGACAGCCTGGGGACTCACCCATCAGCCCTGGGGGTGAGCATCAACTGCTTTTGGACAGGGTTTCTCTGCCCCCTCACCTCCTTTTGTCTTTGAGCACTAGATTGAGACTGAAAGGTCCTGTGTGGAAGCCTTACAGACCCTTGTTTGAGGTGCCAAGGCCTCAGAGCTGGTGTTACTGGTGGGTCCCTGCAGAGCAGTGGAATCGCTCTCTCCATCGCAGGGGTCAGGGAACTTGCTGGACTGTGGTTTGCAGGTGGTCAGGCTTCACAGCTGGTCTTCTCCTGTGCCTTCTCTTCAGCACTGTGATCTCAGACTACCTTTACCAAGGAATAGCACTCGTGGTCCTGTTTATAGCATGCATTCCTTATTCATTGGGATCATGTTATTTACAACTGCAGAGTAGCCTCTCTTGGTTTACAACACAGGTCGTAGAAGCCTTTATGTCCTGCCTGTGCAGGAGAAGAGGCAAAGAAGAACAGAATATTTGAATACAATTGCAAGGGAAGAGCTGGCAATCAGAACAAGGGTTCTGGCTGGAGGGCAGCCCTGTGCTGAGCTCAGCGCCAGCTTCACTGAGAGCGCTCATGCTGGAGACCTTAACTCTTCATCACTATCAAGAATCAGCAAAGTGTACTGAATCAGCAGCAATTTTCTGAGAAGAAAGGCAAAGTGAGCAGCTTTTCAGCACTGATGCAGGTCACTCCATAGCTGCTGAGCCCTAGCAGGATCACAGGCTGAAGTGATGATAGAATCATAGAATCATCTAGGTAAGGTTGGAAGGGACTTTTCAGATCATCAAGTCAAACCATCAATCTAACTCTGATAAACACCATCACTAAACCATATCACTAAGCACTATGTCAAACCATCTTTTAAATGCCTCTTTGATGAGGCAATGACCTGAGAGCTGCACCCGAAGCTGAAAGGATAGCTCAAGCCTCTGGGTGTGCGTTCCTGCATTAGAGGATGGATCGACGTCAGGGCAGGACAGTTCTCTCCACACCTGCATGAAGCTGCTGGCCATGATCTTTCTTCTGTCCTCTTCTGTCTTTCAAGGGAGCTTAAACTGGGATTTATACAGGTGGGATATTGTTCAAAGGAGATGCCACCACCTCTGATGGCATGTAAGGGCCAAAAGGACAGCAATGCAGACACCGAGGTGGTGAAGGAGAACGCAGGGGAAGCGATACCCTTGCCAGCAAGTACTTGTGTCTCAAGTGCTATAGGTTTTCCTTTTCCCTTTTCCTCTTGTTTGTCTTTTTTTTTTCTTTCCCCTTTGGATCTTTAAGGGGAGCTTTCCAGAAAAAGATGCAGTATTCTGTGGCAGTATCCAGGCCTTGCTGCAGCTGAGAGCTTGTAATAATGAAGATTTAATGCAAATCAAATGGACTTTTCATCTTAGCAGGAAAGTATTTACAGCCCATTAAGTAGATGGGAAAACTGGTCATTTTTTTTGGAAGGGAGCAGAGAAAAAAAAAATAGTGTTGCGTACAAAAAGTGGCCACAAAAGTCTCTTAGCTTGAGAAATTTAGCCTGAGAAATTTATCAGCTTTGGGGATGGAAAACTCATCATTTCTATATAAAAATATATCACTTTTAATTACACAGCCAACTTCAGCTTTACTCATTACTACTTACACTGCCCTGCCAAGTTACACAGTGGCAAACTGGCTGGAATATTTTATATGGCATTTTATCCTGGATCAGAAAAGTCAGCATATGGCTCCATCAGCCTTTGTTTCCTGCAGTCATAGGGTAGGGAAATGAATGCAAAGAAATGGGGAAAGGCTGGAAGACAGGAAGGAAAGGGAATGCGCTAATGCATAGGTCTGGGATGATCCATGTGGATGCCTCTGGGTCTGCAGCTCTTTGTGGTGGGTGCTCTGCCCTGAGGCCACGCCGCCAGAGCTGATGGTGAGGTGTCAGAGATGGGAGCATCCCAGGTGAGGGGGCTCGGAACTGCCTTTTTTATGTCTAACCCCTCTTCTTCACCTGGGTCACATCCACATCTCCTCCTGACTTATGCTTACGCCATCTTCACATACCTCTGATAAAGCCCTGACTCGTTGCTGGGACAGCCAGTTTCTGCACCTAATCACTCTCCCTTCTAAGACAGTTTTTCTTAATGCCTTGCCTGAAGTATTTCCATTTGTAACTTCAGGCCCCAGCACTCCTTGTTTTACCATTTCCAGATCATTTGAATAATCCCCCTTTCTCCTTTGATGGTATTTCCCTGGAGGTATTTGTAGCATTATCACACTCCCCATTTAATCTGCTTTCTTACAGACTGTATAAAATTAAACTCCCCCATCTCCTCTCCGTTGCCTGCTGTGCCCTCTCAGCTTTGTGTCTTTGTGGCAGCTTGTTCTGAGCTGTCTCCAGTCTGGGGTGACCTCTTTGATAACCTGCAGGAAGCCAAGGCCAAGGAAGGGCAGTGGCTGTGCAGAGCTCGGGGGTTGCACAGTCCTGTGGATGGTTTGCAAAGGACCCCGTGTAGTTCAGGGCATCTGTCACCCTTTCCCTGGGTCAGGAGAGCTTTGCTGGGAAGCCCAGTGTGGTCTCAGCAGCATGTCCATGTTGTTTGGTATGAATAGTGCTAAGGTGACCCTAAAATGTGCCTAGAGTGCCAAGGGCGGCAGCAGCAGGCAATAGTGCCCCCTGACCAGCTGGATTTACAGGAGACTGATGGGGTTCGATGGGTCCTGCTTGTCCAGCCAGTGAACCTGCAGAAAGCCACCACCAGCATGTGAAGACTGGAGATTTAGGGTGTTTTCTGAGCATAAAAGCCCCTGTAATGTGAGCTGCTCTGAGCATGGGGGACACTGGAAGGGCACCCTTTTTTTTTTTTTGAAACCACACAAACCAAATGCAGCCAGACAACTATCTGCCCTTCTTGCCTGTGGGAAAGGTAAAGCAAAGCACAGGCTGTTTCAGAGAAGACCTTTTTGATCTTTTATTCCATCCCTGGTTGCTGCTTGTCTCCTCCTCCCCTCCCATCCTATCCCTGGTGGCAGAAGAGCTCAATCCCCTCTCACTGACCCAAGCTGCTTGCTGGGGGGGGGGAGAGAACAGAGCGTGTGAGGGGCAGCACCAGTGGGAAAATTTAAATTGAAGCTCTTTTTCAGGGCCAACCACAACCCTGGAAATGAAAGTGTAACAGGAAATACCTGATTTGCTTTTTTTCTTTTCTCTTTTTTTTTTTTTCCTTCTCTTCCCCAGTCAGAAACTGAAATGTACGTTTGCATTCTGGAAGAAAAGTAAGATTTTCTACCAAATGGAAAATAGTTGATATTTTTAGAATTCGCCCCAAAAGAAAGAGTCCTTCACTGTTTTTCTTTACCTATAGCATCCCAGGCCAAGCTGGATGATTGCACAAAGCTGCTGGAAGTCTATAGACCCTGGGTCAGAGATCCATGGTTTGCCTCTGCAATATACCAACCATGGAGGTCTTGTTTCCTCCTGATCCAGACGTGACTGCCATTATATCCCAGAGATGGTCTCAGGCAGGGGGAACAGCACAGAGCAGGACTTCAGCCATACGTGGTCCCTTTGCTGCCTGGGGAAGCTGAAGCCATGGGCAGCAGTGGGGAATGGGGGCACTGCTCAGTGGAAGATGCCTGCACCAAGGTGGATGTAATGGACAAAAGCAGGTTACTGGGGAGAGGGAAAATAAACCTTTGAAATACTTGTATCTTACCAGTAACTTTGAAAAGATATCAGCCTGGCAGCATGATACTGACTGACAGGAGGCTTTGAAATCTGGCTGGGGAACATAGGTAGACGAATACAGCTTTTCCCCTTGAATGGGAAATACTGCCTTCAAATACAAAAAAAACCCACCACCACCTCTCTTCCCCACTTTTTTGGCAAAGGAATTCGGAGCAGGAACCTGTGGACAGGGTCCAGTGTAAATGTGCAAATGGAAGCTTCCTGCTGAAGCAGAGAAACTGTGAGTTTGTGGCTCCCATAGCCAAGTTTTGGGTGGGACCTGCCAGGTTTTGTAGAAGATGTCCCTGCTGCTGCAGCGGTGTTTTTCCCCCCATTGTGAACCGTGCCTGGCCGCACAGGGCTGCCACAGCACCGGTGGCTGCAGACAGGGGGCTGAGAGCCCTGCCTCACCTTCCTTTCTGGCTCATAGCACCCAACACCTTGTGTCACCCAGTAAACTGGAATTAATGGGCAAAGTTCACAGTAGCATCATTGTTTTGCACGTGTGGATTATTGAAGGCAGCCTTCCCTTTTTGCAGTTACCTAACTGGCAAGAAATCAAGGGACGCTCAAAGCAAAAAGAAAAAAGAAAACAAAACACAACAAAACCTCCCAAAACCTCAAGTCTTATGTCAAACCTTAAGTCATCTGACAGAGCAGTAAATAATGGATCTGGTGACCTAGACCTGAAAATATTTACATTCCCTTGGCTTGGCTGATAGCAGGGGTTCGTCTTACCATGTCTCACCTAATTAGCAGAGGGCTACAAGAATCCAGCAGTGGGTTCTGGTTTCTTTTTCACCTCATTTGTAATGCATGCTGCTCTCTGGCTTGCTGTGTAGTTTGCACATGGGTACATGTCAGCAGGAATGTATGGGCAAGGTGTGTGGTTATGCCCGGGGACTGGCAGGACTCAAATGCAGCAGCAGCTCGGAGGCTGAGAACAAGTTCCTGCAGCCACCCAAGAAGGTTCTGGCCTTGATCCCTTCTTAGTCTCCATTGCAAAACTGTCTGAGGGCTGCCAGAGAGAGAAAATTCACAGTGGACTGTGAGCTCCCCGATTTTAGGACTCTTCCAGTCCAGGGGCTTGGCTGGCTGTGTCTGTGCTCCTGATAAAACCGTGCTTGGGAACAGTTCCTGGTCCATGATCTGCCCTGGTCCAAGCCCAGGCATGGTGTGGGAGGGCACTGTTGGGTATGGGTCAAAACCTGCAGTCAGGAGCGTCAGAAACAATCAAACCCTATAGATAGCAAGTTCATGTTCACACCTGTGCCCCAGCTCGGTTTAGTTTACACATACAGAGGGATTGTACTGGGAGCAGGACCATTTCGTGCGGACGTAGGAACATGTGGTAGGAGATACACACAGCTGAGATGAATATGAGAAAAAAAATAATAAAAAAAGGTGGAATGGTAACTGGCTACAGCTAATCAAACTGAAGAGTGGTGAGTGGACTTGATGATCTCTAGAGGTCCCTTCCAACTATGACAACTCCATGATTCCGTGACCAGGCAGAGGATGTCCAAGCAAGCTCCAGTCCAGTGTGTCTAGGCATGGGTACAGAGGAGCTGGACCTGTGTGGGGTTTGCTTTGGGGTGGTATCTCCCAGGAGTTGCAGCAGAGGTGTCTGCGGGGAAGGGACATGATTGCCTGATGATGCCCGACCTGGCAGCAGAGAAGCAAGGGAAGAGCTAGTTCCAGGTCAGGACACCTAGTCAATGGAAACTATTCTTCATTTTGAAAAATTACATTTAAAATGCTCATTTTGATGGAAGCCTGACTATATTCCCCACACAGCTTTTAGAGCAAATGGTTCTGAAACAGTTTTGTGATGAAACAACCAACAATGGCAGTTTGGAAGAAAAGGTTAAGTCTTCTTTACACCAATACACAAGGGTCTTTTTGCAACACAAACCCCCCTTCCCACAAACCCCCTTCCCTCTTTCCCCTGTCAGAGGTAGGAAATGCCAAAACAGGAGAGAGGGGTTTCTTTGGTTTTTTTTTTTTTTCCATGGCATATCCTTACCCCTCTTTCACCTATGCCTTTACCCCAGGCAGTGCCCCAGAAATTCTCAACTTTGTAAAGGATTTAGAAAAATAAAAGAAACATCTACTTTCTAACCCCAATAATGGGTTGGAAATGGGGTGCTAAAGCATTTGAGACTTAGGTAAATATGTTGCCATTGTTCTATTAAATCATAGTTTACTCTCTATAATTGCAAACATTTTAAGTTGGCAGGGAAAGCAACTAGGAGCAGATCCTCCCTTTCCATTGCACAGAACTGGAAGCAGTAGCTTTGTGATTGCGTTTGTGGTCTGGCTGACCATCACGGGCCATCAGTGGTCTGCAGATCACAGCTGAGCAGCTCTCCCAGCCCACACACAGGTGACGTGCTGCTGCCCAGGAGGCTGCCTGCCTCAAGAAATGTAAACTATGAACACTTGGACCTGCGAGGGGATCCCTTCCCTGCCTGCTCTCAGCTCCTGTATAAGATATGAAGAGATGTCAGAGCGTGTGTGCCTTCAGGCCAGGCTGGAGAATCATTTGCAGTGACTCCGGGCTGTAGGGTGGGGGGCTTTGGCTCCATGTCTTACAGTAAGATAGAGAGTAAGTAATTAATGTAAGTAAGATAGAGAGGGAGCCAGGGTTTAGTGACGGCTGTCAGTTGGAGAGCTTGCTGCCTTCCCTCAGCTCTTAATGTGTTTTAAATGCTATTTTCAAACAGTTAAAAATTATCTTTGTTAATTTGACCATTTTACCCAGGAGATGCACAGATATCTGTGTGCATTGCTGACATCCATGCTGGTGGGACTTCTACTTTCATAGCTGTGCTCCCACCAAGTAATCAGTCAAACCTGTCTCCTCTCCATCTGTGGGTCACTTCACCACCAGCAACGCTGCCTAAGGAAAGCAGGATGCATGGAGCATCCCATGGAGCATGCACAGACACATGCTGTCCTTTCCCAGCTGCAGCTACACTGGGGAGGGCCATATGTCTTTATTGTGCCCTTTCTGCTGCTGCCGCTGAGCTGCTCCTCTGCCTCTTCCCCAGCGGTTGTAGATTGTGCCTGGCTTGTTTGGCTGGAAATGAGTGGCAGGGGTCTGCTGGCAGGCGAGGAGCTGGCACAAACCCCAGGCAGGGAGGCAGGCTGGGGCACATAGGGTGTTTCTCTGGGACAGGGGCAAACACCTGCAGAGACCCATGCTGCCACACGTGAGGTGGGATGTGCTGGTACGACCACACTGTGCGGCCATGTGTGTGCCTTCGCACAGGGCTCCACTTGTCACCGATCCAAAACTCCTCCTGGTTTTAGCTTCCTTCTTTTTCCTCAGTCTCTCATCAGAAAGGCTGAGCACGGGGAGGCATCCTGAGATCAAAGGCGGGCAGTTTTCATCTCCTGAAAACAAATCTCTTGCATTTTTTTTGGTGGTGTTTTTTTCTGCATTTCTTTTTTGTGACCTTCTGTTGGCCACGTGCCTGCAAATGGGAGGTAAAACATTACTCTGGGTTGGATGGGTATTTCCCCGTGTGAGAAAGAAGGACCCAGGGACTTGCAAACGTGATCTGACTCTCCTGTCCCGCTCTTTTGATCGCCTTCGATACCTGCACGGCTCTAGCCAGGCGATGGGCAAAGCCTGGGTCCTGCGTGCAAAGGCCATGGTGAGGGGTCTGGAGAACAAGTCGTACGAGGAGAGGCTGAGGGAACTGGGCATGTTTAGTTTGGGGAAGAGGAGGCTGAGGGGAGACCTTATTGCCCTCTACAACTACCTGAAAGGAAACTGTAGAGAGGCAGGAATTGGCCTCTTCTCCCAAGGGAATAATGACAGGACCAGAGGAAATGGTATGAAGCTGCGGCAGGGGAGGTTTAGATTAGATATTAGGAAGAATTACTTTACTGAAAGAGTGGTCAGGCACTNGAGCTGCAGGTATAGCTTAAAAATGCTTTTTCTTGCCTTTCATAGACATCGCAGCAGAATCCAGCACAGCAGAGCACACTAGCTCCATTTCTTGACTGATCAGCCTTTGCTTCTGCTGGGGCACTCAGCTGGCTCTTCCCAGAATCCAAACAAAGCTTTAACTGAAAGGAAAACAGCTTGGGAATGCAGGGCGGTGTGACATGCTGGCCCAGCTTGGAGGAGCTCTGCTGCACAGGGATGGCCTTATTTTACTCCCTCTTGATCCTGGTGTGCAATGATGCAAAGCCCCTTTGAATTAAATTATTAAGCTGGTGATAAGAACATCATGCTTAATTTGTTGGTGTTCTGCTAAAATGTCACATGCATGATTTATATGGAGGAATGGATAAAAAGAGGGGTACAATTACGAGGTTGACCCTACATAAATTAAGGAGAACTACGAGAACTACTCCCTCCAAACCCCAAGCCAAGTTGGTTTTGCTGGGGTGTCTTGGGTTACAGAGCACCAGTCTGTGGGAGGAGATGCTGAGGGAAGGGGGAGCAAGTGGGCTGGATGTAAAGGGGCAGGCTGGGTGCGTGGGGTGGCTGCAGGAACCGATGGACTGGGTTGGGGAGGGAAAAAATTAAAAGGTGGGGGTTTTGTGCAATTGCCAAACAGCAGCAGGAGCTCTTGGCAGCAAGTAGTAAGGGAAGCCAGCCCTTACACTGTGCTGTGTGTATTGTTGTTGGGCTTTTGATTTGCCAAAATGCAGCCTCCAAAATGTGTACCCTGAAGTATTTCAGTGGAGAGAGGGAAAAGCTGCTTCTCTCTCCTCTGCTTATTGTGAGTTACAAGCAGAACAACTGATACATGAAAGCTGTAATAAACCCACCCTTGTATCTGTCTTCAGTGGCCTTTTCTCCCTGAGCTGCTTGATACCAAGGAAAGAGATAACGAGGTGGTGACCACGAGCAGCCGAGGACCTAGAGAGCCAAGCAGCAGGCTGTGAAGATGGACTGGTGGTGGAGCAGAGCCCAGTCCATGCAAGAAGGCTGTGAAGGTGAGGCAGTAGATACGGGACAATACACCGAAGCACAAGACATGTGTATGGCTGGCTAGGGCTCGAGAGAAGGTTTTAGCTGTTTTCAGTGCCACAGACCGAGGAAGCTGGGTCTCTTCAGCTTGGAGAAGAGGAGACTGAGGGGTGACCTCATGAATGTGTATAAATATGTAAAAAGTGAGCGTCAGGAGCATGGAGCCAGGCTCTTCTCAGTGACAGGCAATGATAGGACATGGGGCAATGGGTACAAGCTGGAACATAAGCGGTTCCACTTAAATATAAGGAAAAACTTCTACACAGTGAGGGTAACAGAACACTGGCAGAGGCTGCCCAAAGAGGTTGTGGAGTCTCCTTCTCTGGAGATATTAAAAACTTGTCTGTACGCGTTCCTGTGTGACCTGCTCTAGGTGTTCCTGCTCCGGCAGGGGGATTGGACTGGATGATCTTTCAAGGTCCCTTCCAATCCCTGATATTCTGTGATTTTGTTTCATGGTTTCTTCTCCTTAGTAATGCTTATTGTCTGTATTGGGACAGTGGGGTCTCACTTTAGCTCTCAAGGGTGAGTTTTATAATGACATTATGTCCAGACCAAAAAGAGCCGTGTTTCCCCATCAGCAGCCCCAAGAACGTGCATTGAAATGGTGACCTATTGGGCCTTCAGCTACTGCGGGCTGGACCCCACACAGCCCTGTGAATGCCTCTTTATCTTACCTCGCCATGCTCCCTGCTTGCCTGGGCTGGGGGCCTTGCATCATTCTTACAACACTTCTCAGCCTGACCTGTAATGCCCTCGGTTGTACAAACAGTCACGAGTGAATGTTATTCATGTCTCGTACAGAGCTTGCACTATGTCTTGGGCAGCGTATTACAAACTTTTTAAAAGGAAAGCAACTGAATAAAACCCAGTCAGCTTTGCTCAAGGGCCAGCATCCTCCCTTCTTGTGCTGCGGCCAAGGAGGCTCTGACGGGGCTGTAATTTGTAGCTCACAATAGCTCTCTGTGGCAGGCAGGGGATGGAGAAAGCTTCCCTTCATACGGCAGCGACCGCAGGCAAGTGTGTCCAGGGGGGCTGCAGCAGCTGGGGGCAGCCAAGGATGCGGCAGCCGGTCTAATGGCTCCTTCCCCATCTCCCAGGCATGAGATGGTCAGGTCTCCAGAGCTCCTCAGGTTTTGCACCCAAATGTCAGGTGCCAGGGAGCCCAGACCCCCAAGTGGCCCATACAAACCAGTCAGCCCAGCCAAAAGCCCCCAAAATCCCCAACAACAGAAACCCCCCAGCACAGACACATCAGCATTGGGCACATGAAAATCTTAATTGTGGCTGAAGCTCTTCCCAAATTTGCAAGGTAGGCTTTATGTCTTTTAATATTGAGGAAATTAAGCTTGATGCTAAGACATACTGGCTCGGTGATAAATGGTGTGTGGAGAGATGTTTTATGGGGCCATCATGGGGCACTTTATCCATTGCTACTTGCAAGCTGCCAATTCGTTCCTTATTTATTTTCAGAATTGTTTTTTTATTGATTCCTTCCCCTTCCATTCCCCCAGGCATGCAAAATGAGGGAAGAACAAACAAAAGGGGGTGCAGGGGGACAGGACATGGGCTGGTTCAAGGCGCTGTAGTGGGACTTGGTGTGTCACCTCAGGTCACTGGTTGAACTGGGGGGTGTCAGGCATCATGACTCCCCTGGGTCCCTGTCAATTTGTGTGGCATGAGCTGTTGGTTCAAGTGCTCCTCTGTATAAACCATCACCCAGGCTGGGGCGCTCGTCAGCAAAAATGAGGGTTGAATAAATAAGGGAGAGGGAGAGGAAGGAGCTCAGATGTGGGGTGGGAGCAGGCCCCATTAGTTCTTGTCAGAAGTGGATGGCGGTCATGCAGCCCTGCAGCTGCCACCCAGCCTGGCCTGGTGCAAGCCCCACTTTAATTCGGGCTTAAAATGTTGGTCTAGAGAGGGGAAAAATGTTTTGTAGGAAAATAACTGAAAGAAAAAAAAGGCCCAAATCGAGCAGACACAGGTGGCAGCACTGGTGAGTGAGTGAGGGGACCCAGCAGGACTGCCATGGGGCTGGTGGGGTGAGGGCAGTGGGGTTGCCTGCAGGATGTCCCCCCATGCTGGGGTAAGGAGGACTGCACAGGCCTGTTGCAGAGGACCTCTGCCCTCAAACAGCCAGGTCGTGGCAGTGGTCAGGCTGCTAAGCAGCCACATTTCCTCACACTTGCCCAGAAACCCTTCAGTGGTTCTTGCTGTCTTGTCTGAAGGCAATCCCAGCCCCTGCAGACAAGGGGGAGGATGGTGTGGGTGGGTTCCTGTGACCACAGATGCCACCTCTTCCCCATGCAAGTGCCACTCACTGCAAAACTGATGGCAGGGCACAGGAGGAAATCTGCTGCCATTAACCTCGGATGCCTGGACCAATCAGTTGGCACAGCGTCCAGACACAGCTCCTTTGAGCCTGGTGAGCAAAAGTGGGGAGGAAAGTGGGCACTTGAGAGCACTGAGCGTCCTCCTCCCTCCCCTCCCCTTGGACATGCACTTTCGTTTGAGGGCCTGAGTGCTTTTATTTTGCTAAACCGCTTTGAAGTGGAAACCAAATTGCATGTCTCCCTCTTCCTCCGAGCTCCCCTGAGCCCTCTTGGTTTTAATTAGTTCCATCTGATGTTCAGAGGCTTCCAAGAAATAAATGCACTTTTAAACAAGTTGAAAAAGATGGTGGTGGCAGGGCACTGGGAGCTCTCACCAACGTACAGGTTGTCAAAGGATGTATGATGAGCACAGTGCTCTGCCTGCAGCCAGGCTCCGTTTCCCCCTCTGCCCATGGAGACAGCCCTGCTGTGCACATTTTCCATGCCCATCAGCTGAAGTTTGCAGCCAGGTACCTTTAAGCAGTCTGCTGAAGTAAAGGATCACGGAGAGCGATGTGTTAGCCTGCTTGCTCTACAGGCTTCAGTGTTCTGCCTTCTGTTCCTCCACCCGCTCACGCTTTGCTCTGCGTTTTGTGTTTGTATTTCAGCTTCTCAGCCGAGGTTGGAAGAAGCAATAAAAGAAGAGAAACAGTATCTCACAGGCATCCCGTCTCATTGCTTATAAACATTTCACCTTCCTGTATACAAACCTTTGCTGAGAAAGCATCATCCCTGTTGGAGAGTGGAATAGCTTTAAAATAAAGTCCTACTTCAGCGCAGACACTGGGTAAGCAGAAAAAGAGGCCGCAGTCTTGCAGGAGCGATGCTAGCCAGAGTCCTTTGCGACAACAGGGACAACCCCTTCTTTGGGGCTTGCACTGCACATCTTCCCTCCTCTTCGCTCTGTCCCCGCTCCGTTCCTGTGCTACATACGGACAGGATGCCAGAGCAGGGTTTTATTCCCACATAGGTTAACTTTTACCTTGGTTTCCCTTGTTCTCCTGATAAGCAAAGCCAGTAATCTTAGCAATGTTTGCTCTTTTGATTTGGGGAACAGTGAGTTGGAGCATATCCCTCTTATCTTGTCGTAATTAATCTGCTGTCTTCTTTTCTGGTTGTCAGGTATTAAGCTGCAGTTGGGCTGTGACTGTGGATTAGGTGAATGAGCTGATTGCAACTGCACCTCCCAGTCCTGCCAGTGTTCCAGTAAAATTCCAGGTGCTCTTGCTGCAGCCTGGGCTCATCTCGCAGGGAGGGAACAACAGCCTTCTTCAGGCAGCCTGTCTTATGAGCATCCTATTCAAGCACCCCAAAAACCCTTAAAAGAGCCAGACACAGAGGGGTAAGTCTTATCCTGCCATCATGAAATGTGTGCATTTCCTGTCTGTCCCCCGTCCTTAGGACACCACCAAGTCTCCATTCCCCGAGGGGCTCTGATGCTGCACAAAGCTCCCACCGCTCTGCAGCCGGGCTATCCCCTGCCTCAAGTGATGCAGGGCTTGGGCACCGGCTTAGTACTGGTTTGTCCACTTGTCACATGCCCTGGGTCTGACCGTCTCATGTTCAGGGACACTGTGACCCCCTGCTCTGTTGCACTTTTTATGTCCCCACACTGTGGGGTGTCACTACTGACTGATGTTCAGGTATGTCACTCTGGTTGCCCCATATGTGTAGTGCTGTAAACTGCTTATCCCTGCTGGGGCCTTAACTTTGTCCTTGGTTCCCCATTTTGCAATTTCCTACATTTTTATAGATAATGTTAGAAATGTTCGACAGGGAGGGGTCTTCAGACATCTGCTCATTGAAATCCTCCCTCTCCTAGTGAGGCAGGATCCCAGATAACCACAGCCAGCCTAAGCCTTGGGGAGAATACAGCTCAAACCCCCATCACACCTCAGGATGTGGGCTATACCAGCCAGGCCTGTACCCCAAAGAGTGCAATAATGGAGAATCTGCCTGGGGAACATCCCTGAGATTGCAAGGGCTATCGACCAGCCAGGAAAGGGTTAAGGGGCCGCTTGACCCGCACAGGGCTCTGCAGGATATAAAGGAGGGGCGGGAGGGGCTCTTCCCCTCTCCTAAAATGGTGGAGAGGGCTGTGTGAAGCACTGCAGAGCTGGAGGTAGCCCCCTGTTTGGCCACACCAGGGCTGGCCGTGGCTTTTTCCAAGCTGAAGTTCCAGCAGAACGCTGGTAAGAGAGCTGTGAAGCCCTGATCTGAGACCCAGGTGCTGCTGTCCCCCTTTTCTCCCTTCTTCTCTGTTTGGGGTAAATCTGCCTGTGTAAGCTGTGTACAAGCTGTGTCTCTTGAGGGCCCAGGGAAGCTGTCGGTGCAGGCTGCAAGATGTGGTGTGGATGACAGTAACTTGTGGCAGTTCTGGGGGGGTTTGTGAGGAAGGGGCTGGCACACAAACCTAAGTGTAGGTCAGCTTAGTTCCTGGCGAAATGGGGTAAATCACCTTTGGAGTCTGGGCAGTAACTCTGCTTAGATTAGCAGTAAATCTGCTCTTTCAAGACTTGCTGTGTACATATCTGTATGTATTTTGTTTTTATTTAAAATACCTCTGGCAGTGAAGTGCATTTGTCTGAGTAGAAGATTTTGGGTTTGCCCTCAACTAAAGCTTGCCAAGCACAAAAATCCTCAAAGGCCAGAAGGTTGGTGGAGCCCCATTCAATTATAGCACACAGCACATCTCCTGAAGTGATTTCCTCCTCCGAAGAACTCTTCGGCTATCAAGTTTGATTACGTGGTGTCACATTAGTAAGAGCTTTGCAGCTGTGAATCCAGCTGTTCTTTCCTGGACAGTGTCCTGTATGTGAATGATGAAAAAAAAATAATGAAGCAACAAGCAGATTTGATCGGTGGTCTGTGCTGTATCCACAGACAACAGACTGGGAGGAGGAGAGGAGTTTTTAAGGGAGGTCCTTTAGAGTATGTTTCAGTGCTCTAAAATCTGTGGAAAAGATGAAAATGAGTTATATTCATACACTGTTGCAAAATACTGTGTATCAGATTATAATGCAAAAAAACCCCAAACCCTTGGAAAGCTTAATTTTAACCACTAGACATTCTCATTTTGCTTCTAGATCTGGTTGGAAAGCTTAATTTTAACCACTAGACATTCTCATTTTCCTTCTAGATTCGGTTCAAGACCTAGAATTTGCCTTCTGAAGCCCTGGATGTTCCAGGGTCAGGGCAGGGGTATGCTTGGGGGTAGTGTAGATTCTCTCTGAACAAGGGCTGGTACTGACAGCTTGCAAATTATGGCTCAGTGCAATCATGGTTAATTAAAGGCAGACTGTTCTGGTATTGAAAATACAGTCACCTAAGGAGGAAATGGGAAACACCACTCTTTCCCAGCTCCTCGATGACTGTGCTTGTTTCTGTTTTACACTGTTAGCCCTTCCTCCACACACCTTGAGGCTTGATCTTAAGAAGGAGCAGTGTTTGTTGCTGTTTGGTCTCGGAATTTTTATGGTTTGGTTTTTTCTTTTTTTTTTTTTTTTTTGACTTGGGAGTAGACAGCATAGTCTGGGTGATACAGTTGTGTTGGTTTGTGTGTCTTTGGGCTGTCGCAGGATGCCGGTTCTTGCCCTCTGGCTTTCTTACCTCTTGGCACGTGGCTGAGGAGGAAAGGTGGTGCCTGAGTACATGGTGGTGTTCGTTGCTGTGCCAGGTGAATGAGAAGAACCACATGCAGGAGCACCCAGTGGAAAACATTTACAATCCACCTGTCTGGTTGTTGCTCATGTAGATATGTGTGGGTGTCTCAGGGACCCCAAAGGACTTCTTGCAATTATGTATGTCCCACAGGTGTTGGGTGTTGCCACACTCAGCTAAATGAGGGCCACGTGTCTAAAGCCTCCTTGGCTTTGCAGTACCTACTTACCCAGGATGGACAGACTCTGTGATGTCCCATTGATGTAATTTTCCTTTTAAACATGCATATTTATATGTTTATCATGGTGTATCTTAATCTATTGGTCAAAACAAAAGGTTGGAAACTCTGGAAAGGTGCTATAACTTTTAGTATTGCTTAAAACAGGGTAAGTCTGTCAGAATCAGTCACACCAATACTTTGAAACAGCTGCATTGGGGATTAAGAGGTGCAAGAGAAGACGAAGATATTGCAATGTTCAGCTGAAGGCTACTGACTTCAGACTCATCCTGTGCCAGTGAGAAGTGCTGGGAAGCAAACATGGGTGAAGTAAGTGTGAGGAGAGCTGAAACAGAGAGCTCCGAGATGTTATTTTCTGCAGAAGACTAGATGGGTGAGTGGTGTCTTTAAAGGCCACACACGCTGTTGTGCCATGTGAGTGGTCCTGGAGACCTGTGTCTTCAGGCTCCACCTCAGTCCCTCATCGTTTTGTGTTCTGCCTGGGCTATGTGCTTTCTTCCTCTTGCAGAACTGTAGAATGATTTAGGTGGGAAGAGACCTCCCAAAGTGCTGGGCTTTTCCCAGTAGTGCATCAGGCACTAAAATATATCGGGTTTTGTAAATATATTAACAATATCACAGGGTTTTAGTAGTTTGGAGATTGCTCTTATGCGAGCCCAATCCTGCTAAATGCACAGCATCCAAGGAAGCAGTGATGGCCCTTGTCTCTCTCATGAGCTTTTACACCACGGTCAAGACCAGTGTGATTTGTACCAGCTATTGAAAATGAAATGTTTGTGATCCTCTGCAGATCTCGGCACTTTTCCTGCACGTGCTGTGGGCTGGTCAACCCCAGATGCTGATGGAGTTAGTTCTAGACATGTTGTCTCTCTGGTCATGCAGGTCTCCCTGACCTGCTGGTTCTGCCCCTGTGTCTGTCTCTACCCTCCTGGAGCTTTAAGTTCTTTCAGGGTGTTTTATTCCATCTTTGTTTCTCCTTTGCTTTGTAACTTCTCGCCACAAAGATTCTCTTTTCCTGCTCTTCATGCTGAACAGCCTTGGTACAACATACCTTCCTGCTAGCTATCTGGAAGCTTCCCTTGAAGGTATCTGGGAAAGTAATTTGACCAAAGAGATGTGAAATTTGTGGTAAAAGATGACTTGATGGAATTGTACTGTTTCAGGTAGCAGTTCTTGAATGCAAAGTTATCTATGCCATTGCGGTTTAGTCAGAATGTTTTATTTGAGCTTTGATTTCAGCTGCTTTGATTATAGTGAAAATGTTGGCAAGCTAATGCTGAGTCTTCAGAGTGGAACAGAGCCAAATCTAGAAATGTCTCACTGAGGATGAGATTTGTTTTTCCAGCATCTGTAGGATTTCTCCAAATTCTTGCTTAATTTCATTTTCTGGGTAGGCTGAGATGCCCTAGCAAATAAATACTGTATTTTAGTGAAGTTTGCAAAATCACATCAATGTTATAATTAACTTAAGGCTAGACTTTGGTCTTAAAAGCTAGTCAGATTAATTAACAAGTAGACTTGAATTCTTTGAATCCCACTGCCAATTCTCTGTGTGCTTGCAGTCACATTTTCTTTCCTTAAAAAGTGCTTTCTCCTCAGAAAAGGCACACTGTCCTCATTGCGTAGGGAAGGTGGAATTGCCTCTTTGGGAAACATTTTCTAATAGATTTTCCATAGCATGCTGGCTTTACTTCCAGATTCCTTTCAATTGCAATAATATTTTAACAGTTGTTTCTGACAATTGTGGGCAAATATTTGTAGATCTGTATGCTCTCTGTAGTGGATGTTGTCTCTAATCCTAAACAAAGCTTTTAAGACTACGGGCTTTGGGTTTTCATGGAAGTTGCTTTGCATCATATCTTACGTAGCTGTAATTTAAGAGCAAAACCATGTGAATACATGCTTATCTATTTATAATGGGATAGAGCATCAGCTTTATGTGATTGCTGTGATAGAGCATCCCAAGTAGTTAAGTGACAGCAGAACAGTGCTGTGGATTTCCCAAGAGACAGCCTGGTACAGGACAGCACTGAAGCACATGCTTAACTTCAAACAAACAAGTAGCTGCAGTGAGCTCACTGCATCTACTATGGGGTTAAAGTAAAGCACTTGCTTAACTGCTTTGTGTGGTTGGAACATATGAGATTTCCATAAATCAGAACTGACTGCGTTCCGCCTTTCAGCCCTGCAGAAATCCATTTGAAGTCCCATAACATAGGCGCTCTGCCACATGGTGTGCCCCAGTAGGCTGCCCTGAGGGCAGCCTTGCAGGGACTGACTCCTAATCATTTTCACCAGAGTGTGGGGAAGCTGAAGAAGTTCACATTTCTGTTAGTCCTCTGTTATGCTGCTTCTGCCTGCTGTTGTAGGTGAGCGCTCACTGAGGAGCGGCCCTTCGGAGAGGAAGGAGCTTGTCTGCAAAGCCCTTCTCTGGGAAAGAGAAGTTTGGTCTCTTGACGCAAGGCAACGCTGCCTCGTACTCTTTTAAAAAGTGTTTATAAAAACATCTTTCACGTATTCCCGCGTGTTGCACTGGGAGATGTGAAATCCTTTTCCTTTCATGAGAAGCAGTGGTGTGGGGGGAGCGGGAGGTAACTGGTGAGCTTTGCGGCTCAGCTGGTAGACTGGCTGGAAGGGAGCCAGGGGGCCTGGGTTCAGTCCTCTGATAAGTCATCAATTTCTTTCTCACCAAAAACATCTGGTTTTGGATGCTGAGTTATGAGCTAATATTAAATACAAAAGTTTATAGCATCACATATATAATATTGTTGATTAGAAGCATCAAGTAAAGTAATTGACCAGAGGGGACTTGGTGTGAGCAGCTGGTAGAGCATCTGGAGGGGAGCCAAGGGGCCTGGGTTTAATTCTCAGGTCATCTATTTCTTCCTCACCAGAAACATCTGGATTTGGATGCTGCAAAGCTACGGCCTATTGTCTTGAGCAAATGTTTCTGGGATCACACTTTTTTTTTCTTTTTTGCGGTAACGTGATTCCAGGAACACTTCCATTAAGTATTGACACCCAGAGAATCCTGTGAGAGTGACAAGGAAAAGGTGTGTTCCTGCACCCTGTTAAAATCAAAAGCAAAGATCACTTCTGTGGAGTTGCAGTTTTCAACCAGATTCTGGACGGAGGCGGTTTTGAGTAGTCCGAAGCATATATTTAGGTTGACCTTGCAAACCTGACACTGTCCAGAAACACAGCAAATTAAAATGACATCGTTTGCGGGGGTCACTGGGTGCCAGGGTGCTGTGCAAGGGACGTGTCCCAGCCTGGTGGGGCTGGAGGAGCTGCCCAGGCTCTGAGCTGACACTAGGTGACAGAAGAGGCTGACGTTTGTG